>OMOT01078910.1:0-13481 GCA_900312575.1 Acanthochaenus luetkenii
CTCAAACAGTGTGACAATATCACCTGAACCTTTGCAGATGGAGGACTACATTCTGCAGAAAGACGCATTATGTTCTGTTTAATATTAGCTGACACACAGATTGTTTATAATGATCGACTAATGTAATTATATTGCAACGTACCCCTTCCTTCCTTCCTTGAAAATATCATTATGCTTGAAAATGTGTGCCACGTTTCTTGGGCTTTGGGCTTCCGATGGGTAGCCTATTACTGATAAGTCCATTTGTGGCATCACCAGGGTAAATTTGGCTATGCATCCAACCACACACCCTTTCTGTTACCTGCACTGCTAATCACCAGATCTACCAATCAGCTGACAGCCTCCACAATGACTGGGCTGCATACAAAGATACATCATTAGTGTTAAATAATTTGACAGTTTGAGTGCAAAGGAAATAATTTCCCTCCTGTTTGCACTCAGAGGTCGCCTGGCATTGCTATGTGGCTAATTAGCATTTGTTATTATCCCAGAAATCATAAGCTCTATTACAAAAAAAAAACCCCAACGTTTTATTAGTGTTCTGCCAATCTCTAAAACAAGAGATATGTATACACAATATACTTGTATTATGCATATGAAGCAATCTCTATGTAGCAGTTCCTACTCTTTCTGTAGCAAAGTATTAGATATATATAGGATACTTTTCTTTGACATGGTGAAAGTGGTGTTAAGTGAGCCATGGTTGGCAGAAGTAGTGTTTTTTGTGTGTGCAGAGCTGCAAAGCTTCCACACCAGGAGGTTTGCAAGTGCATTGCATCACACATCAACAACTAAAAGGTCAGCTCTGCATAGGTTCTCATAAAGTACATACATATTTCATCACATACATTAACTTTCATTCCCAATACATTATTAATGAGTGCAAGAGGAGGTTGATGAAGTGAGAGGTGGCGGGGCATAAGAGAGCCTCATCTCAAAGTTGTAATACCTCATTACCTAATACTGGCTGCTCTTACTGCAAGGCTCCATTTGTAGAGTCAAACTACTCAGCTGCTGTTATAGCATTCAAGAAGTGATCCCTCATGGACAGCAATAATAACAACACATCCCTACGTACATAGGTTAGTAATGAAAGTGTATAATCAGGCACGCCTTGTCAAAGTTAATTTTTGTTATATAGAATACATCTTTTTAACAACTTTGATTGCAAATTGTATATGACTGGGAACAGTCAGTCACCCTCAGTGGGATTGTTGGTGGCTAATTGATAAACAAATCATAATGACATTAATTTTGCAATATACTTGATAATTACGAAGCATGTGTTGTCATAACCAAGTCTGGCAAGACAGGGCAACTGAGAGGCAATGGCAGATAACATAATAACAGCACTGACTATAAAGCTAAATTTGGTTTGTTCTGTTTTGGGGGATTTACGGTTCTTCATATCCATTACAACAAAATGTGTACGGTTCTTCATATACACTTCTTTGCTATAAGTCATAGGCTATACCTGTGCACCACATACATCAGCAATGTTGCAGTTGTTTAAAGATACAAAAGGAATAATATTCAGTAACAGATCAAATTTGACAAATTCCTAAAACAACTATGGATGGCAGCGAGGAGGATAATATGCCTCCCACCAAAAGTGTGCTTCATGGCTAAAATGATAACACAAATCCCACCAACCTCCCAGAAGTTTTCTGAGGACACGGCGGTTGAAGGATTTCATTCTAGCAAATAAAATGTACTGTACTGAAAATTTATGTTTGTCAAGGAAGCTTGGGTCTGCAACTCATCACCAACTGTTGGAATTGGTTTTGACCTCTCCTGAGTACACCATCATAACACAAGCTGTATAATAAAGGAATCCTAAAGCAGATATTAGTCATAGTTATAGATACATATTCAAGAGAGGTAGGTAGCAAAGAGCCTTATAATAGAAACTGCCCACCTAAATGCCACAGAGAGGGAGCACTTCTCTTAAAATATCAAACTGGTATGGCTCACAGGGGTTGCTTACTATGTATTTGGTCCATTGCAACAAAACGTGTACGGCTCATATTATACCCAAAACCAACCAACCAACGTTGAAGACCCATAGACCTGACTGGAGCCTGGTTCTATGCTATCAAGCAAGTGACATCATAAAACAAGACTAGAATTAGGCTATAGGTCCATTCTTATAATCTGGATTTACATGTTTGACAAGAAAATGTATTTATTTTTAAGCAATAATCCAAAAATAATTGGGGGTTGGGGGTGTATCATTAAAACTTACAGAAAATTGGGTAGGATACTTTAAACTTAGTTTTCTTTAGCAAATTTACCAGTGGCCCATGTTTCGTAATGTATGGGCTTAAATACTGGCGTTTATAACACACAAAAGATCATTGCCACATCAAAGTGGGCAGAATAGATATCAGTGGGGTCATAGTGTGTGTGGTTTCTCATACAATCTAAATCAATGTGTCATGTACAATAGATGCTCAGTTTAAAACCCTGCAAGGCTTCACTTTGCTACTCGAATCAAGTATTTCTGGTCTTAACCATCTTTGAATATAACATACAATATATGATCTCAATACATATCAAATTGCACTATACACATTATAAATTGCATGGTGAGTTACCAGCTCTTTGACACACATCATCCACTCAATCAATAATGGAAAAAATGAACTTTAATCCAGCTTCAATTTCTAAATCCTGGCTCAATCATTTTATAATAAAATAATGGGAATATACAGGGTCTTTGAGGCTTTACAAATAGTAGTACATCTTTATTAATATATTTTCATAAAACAATTTAAGACTGTATCAAAAACTCAGTAAAAACATTAGATTTGTAACCATTTTTTCCTTATGGTGATATCAGATATGAAATGTACATAATTCACGTACATTGTTGTAGTTTCTTCTTTCCTCATCATTTTCTTAACACAATGCATTATTTTCAGTGATGGGCAAGTAAACTTTTTTGTACCCCCACAACCTACAAAGACATTTTTTTATGATTGTGTGATCATAAAACTAGACAGACAATTAAAAAATAAAATTATTTTCCCCCCCTGCCCCTCCCTTCCCCAACTAATTCTACAGATTAAACACATTATGGAGTTCTTTAATTTCACAGGCACACCATTATGTACAGACTTGTTCCCATATCTCATCTGAACTGATAACAGACAGCACACTAAACATACAGCAGCTAGAGGCAGATCTGTGATAATACAGTACTGTATGCCTGCCTGCCCCCACCCACACTCCCCACTAACAAAACCAATTGAATGAATGTAAGACAATGGATCAACCTTATTGTTTATGTCACCAATTCTTTCCCTGCTGTGAACCACAGCATCTCATTGGCCCCTTCATTATTGTGGTAGTAACCCCACAAAGTTTGTCTTGACCACAGACATCACCTTGGCAACACCAAAACCAGTCATCTCATCTCACAGGCAGGATCAATGGCACACATATTTAAAAAAGTAAAAAACATTAAATAAAAGGATTTGTTTTGTAACTTAACAGGCATGATCAGTGTAATGTTGTCCTTTTTGATCAAGTAACGGGAAATATCTGTCATGTGGCGAGTTAAAGGAAGAAAAAGAAAGAAAAAAAGAAATCCTCCTTATTGGACTACCACTTACAATGTTCATTTCCACAAGACACAGTACGAGGTTTAGCAAGAATTTGCATAAGTGCAAGGTTTGCACGTTATTATCGAGAGGGAGCAAAGCATAGGAGATAACAGGGAAAGACCAAAGACTAAGAAACACACTTAAGCTTGTGTGTAGATAAAACAGTCTCATGCTTTTAGTTTGGCTTTTATGCATTTCATTGTCCTCTAGAAATAACAGTGCAAAATCTTAGTAAACCTGGCCCAAAGACAGATAAGAATGATATTGAACTCGTATAAAGACAAACATTGTGAGGGAGAGCTTCAAGTCTGTTGTCATGGTGACATTTGCTCCAAGGCCCTGTGGGCTGCAGTCTTTCCTGCTTCTTTATTATTTTCTATACAATAGAAACAGTACATCATAGAAGATAAAATTGACTCTTTGTGGCAAAAAAAAGATTATGCAAGAAGTCGAAAGCAGATCTGAAGAAAAGAAAGAGTGCAGGAATTACAAATTGCCCCGTCCAGTTGCCCTGTGCCAGTAGACAGCATCTTATCCATGATGGTCAAATATATGGGTATGGTTGCCTGCTCCTCTACAAAGTCAAAGCCATTGAAAACATGTAAAATTACTCCTGTAGTAGTTTTCGTACAAACAAGCATCCCTAGATTGCACCTGATTCCCAAACTGAAAGCTCCAGTGAGCGTTAGGGAGGCACATAAGGGGGTGGCGACCTGTATGAGGTCATGTTCTTGGGGCGAGAGCCTTTGACCTCTATGGGGACAGTGAATGGCGGAGGGGGCTGGTAAGGAGGGGCATTAGGATCCTCATCTTGATAGATGGAATACTCCTCCAGCAGATCATGGTTGAGCAGGGTGCTGTGGGGGCCAGCCATGTTGGGGTACTCTGGAGGAGGCAGCGGGGGTTTTTCCTCCTGAAGGATAAGAGGAATACTGGAGGATGGGGGGGATTTGGAGTCATCCAACTCATCTGCAAAGATAATAGGGACTCCTTTCTTGATAAAAGTGGCCTGCTCCTCAATGGTCATCTTACCCTTGCGCTTTTTACGGTAGCAGACCATAGCAATGATCCCTGCTATCAGCAGCAGGGCAGCCACCACAACAGCTGGGATTACAGTGTGTAAGTAGACATCGTCACTGCTTCTACGACCTGTGCCGGGTGAAGGTGTAGCTGTAGGAAGAACAGGCATTGGCACTTCACCTGGTGGGACAAACATGTAGCTCTGACATTTGTTGGTGCCACGAATGGAGATGTTAATGGGTTTGAACTCAGGCTCCATGGCTTTGGTGAAGGCCAGTTTGGGTATGCCCTGGGGATCAGAGATCCTGTTGCTAAGAACAGTGATCTGGTCCTTTGGACAAGGACTCTGCTGGAGACTGTTATTGGTCCATTCCACCACAATGGAGCCCTTGGTGATGCTTCTCAGGGTTACTGTGCTGCTATTGCGATCACCGAGGGCATAGGCCAACTTTTTGGCCAAAATAATCTTCTTATGGACATCATTGGTCAGAGTTTTGGGATCACCATGGAAACGGGCAGCAAACACAACTGAGGGTTTGTCATTAGTTGACCAACGGTTGACTCGAACCTCAAATGCATCCATGATGCTCCTGCCACCCTTATCAGTGGCCAGCATGAAGTACTCATGTTTGCCCTCATGCTTCTCCTCTGGAAGACCATACAAAAGCTGGATTGTGCTGTTGAACTGGATCCAAGAGGTTTCGCTCACCGCTTCTTTGGGAGTCTTCTTCAAAGTTAGACGCAGGTTGTCAGTAGTACCATCCTCTCTATCAAAGAATGTATCAGGAGGAATTTTAACCTCAAAGTAGGTGCCAACCCATGCATGCACCTCATCAATGGCGTTGCGGATCTCTGGGTTTTGATTAAAGTCCGGAGCCAGAGACAGAGGGGTGGTGCGTCGGGGTGGCTTTGCTGTGGTGGTCTTAGGTTCCCGGGAAGCTGGGGTAGAAGTTTTGAGTTTCTTGGGTTTCTTTGTGGTAGAGGTCTTGGGCCTTTTGGTTGCGATTGGTGGTGTTGGCAAAGCAGTGGCCTCCACAAATGTAGGCCGGGTCATGGTAGGTTGGATAGGGATGGTGCTCGTGGTTCCTAGTACTCTGGTGGGTTGTGGATGCCCCAACATAGGTGTGTGGGCTATCTGATCTCTGACCCTGATAGTGGGCTTCACTGGCAGAGGCAAAGGGCCCCGGATAGGGGGAGCAGTGTTGTCTGTTGCTGGGGCAATAGAGGGAGATGTTGGGGTGGGAACAACACGCACAGGGGGCTCATGGTGAGTGGTTGGAGGAAGCAAGGAGGGCACTGGAGTAGGAGTATTGTATAACTGCCTTCTGACCCGTTTTACCCCAAGGGGCTTTTTGTTGACAATGTGCCAGCCAACCACTGGGTACCCCAGCCTGGCTGACATGGTCCCATCCTTTGCTGGGGATTTGACACTGCTGATGTCAGGGATAGTGCTCTGGTCAAGGGTACAACCAAGTTTCCATGACAACAGGGCCCCATTCTCCACCACCTTCTTGGCATTCCCAGGTCCAGCCATGAAGGCAGACATGTCAAACAAACGGTTGTTGACAACAGGGACCACCCGCATGTGCTCCAGGGGCACATGTGAGAACTTTCTCATAATGCCCAGTAGGTTGACCCTCTGTTCAGCAACCATCTTTGTCAGATCAGCATCCAAGATGATAGTGAGGACAGTGACAGGCTCCTCTGTGCCACAAGTGAAGGGTTGGAGGCTGCCGATATCAGACTGGAAACCGAGCAGGGCCGGTTCAGTATCTGCCCGCTCTTCTGGGTACACCTCAATAGAGAAGACAGTGCTGGGGGACACTTGGCTGCCAGTCTTGCCATTTATCTCTTCTCCAGATGCCAATATATGATGCACACCTTTGTCCTGCTCCAGGGCCAGGCCTCTGAGAATGCAGTCTTCTCGGTCCCAATGTAGCCAGGAGGGTAAGGTCTCCTTGCCCATCTCAGTGAGCTACAGGAGAAAAAACAAAGCACACTTTTGAGATATAAGCAGTTATGAGAAGGCAAATCTCAGAAAATGTTTGATGCTGAATAATTGTTATCAGTGAGACAGCATTCAGGCAAATCCAGACATTTTTTTTACATATGAAACTTTCAAATATATGTAACCCAAATGCTTTCTCATTTCTCATTTACACATACATTATTTACCAACATGCTGTAAAAGAGCTGGTTGTCAAAAGTATGCAGATGACTAAATAATTTATGTATCAGCTAAAAACTCAACAAATGAAATGGAGGGTGTATCGCAATGGCTCAAAAAAAATAATTTAACCCGGAATCTTAAAAAAAGAAACTGTCAGTGTTTTTCCATAAGAAGAAAAACTAAAGATAAGCCTACTATTAAAATAGATCAAGCGGAAATAGAGGAACTCAGTGATTTTAAATTCCTAAGTGTCATTTTGGACTCCCAACTCAAATTTGATAAACATGTTAAAAAGCTATGCAAGTCCGTAAAGACAAATCTGAACTGTTTTAGAATGATGACATTACATACATCTTAAGGCAGCTCAACTGTTCATGCATGCCATGATACACCTATCCTATTGTGTTACTGTATGGAGCCAGGCTTCACAGTCAACCGTCAAACCCATTACATCACCATACAAACAAGCAATGAAAACAATGGATCAAAATCGAATTCAATGGCACCACTGTATAATTCTGAAAGTTTCTCAGTCAGACAATTTAGCTTTTAATGTGTGAACAATCTTGCCCCAGCTGTCCACATGTGACAAAAGCAAACACCAATAGAATCGCCACTAAGGGATCAGCAAATGGCAACTGCAGGGTGGCACAGAGAGCTAATGCTATGCTATGCTATGCTGCTACTCCTGGGCGACCACTACTTCACCCGCACCAACAACACGGAAACAGAAGTGGACAACTTTCTGAAGGACATTCCACCACCGCTAAATGTCAGTCCAACAGATTGGTGGAAAGTCCACGGAGGAAGATTCCCGAGGCTGGTAAAGTTAGCGTAACGCTACTTATGCGTGCCTGGGACATCGGTCCCATCGGAACTAGGGTTGCAAATTCTAGGGAACTTCCTTCGACGACTAATCGTTAACACACCTAATCGGAACGCGTATTTTCAGAAGCTGGTCTCACTGTAAACCGACTGCGCACACGACTCACCCCTGATCAGGTAAACATGCTTATATTCTTAAATAAAAATCAACAGGCTTGGGTAGTTACTGCACTTATGCAGTTTAAGTTTGAAACTGAGGCGTGAGCTGGGGAATCTATTATAGGGAATCTATTATAGGGAATCTATTATAGGGAATCTATTATAGGGAATCTATTATAGGGAATCTATTATAGGGAATCTATTATAGGGAATCTATTATAGCGCTGTTTTCAAAAATGTTATTTATCTATATTTATCCATTTCATCATCATTTTGCAAATCTAATTTTCTAATTAAGGCTCATCTTATTTTTGTATGTCATAGACGAACGTGTTAGTCACTGATTCGCCTCGGAAGAGTGAGCGCAACTTCCCGAACCTTATTAAAATATCATACTTAAAACAGTGTTCATAATTTTATTTGTGTTATGCCATGAAACAGGCGTATTTATCTAATGTTTCAATAAAGCTTATTTTTTATTTTCTAATAAGCAATGTTCATAAGCAATTTTTTTGCTGTTTCGTTATCGATCGATCGTTCATTAACGTTAGCGACTATCGATCAAGGAAATTCCCTAGAATTTGCATCCCTAATTCATATTAATAACAATCTGACTAATCACCCTTCATTTTGAGCTACTATATGACAGGATATCATTCTGCATCACACCATGGACCAATAATAATAATAATCTCATCTCATTCATATGTCTGGCTAGAACAAATTGCACCAGTCGGCTTCAATCAGCAGTGACACTGATAAAAACTGAGGGCATATACAGTATACTATGCATTATAGGGCTGCACGATTATCACAAAACAATTGCCGATGAATTTCCATTATATTGTAATTGTGATTATAATTGTGATTAATATAATTGCAATTAGATACCTATTTTGTGTTACCAACTGCATATATTGTATTCTGTATACAACAACCAAAACAAATCAAGCCGATAAATGTTCTGAAATTACTTTACTGGACATTTAAACATCAATAGGTTTTCAACTTCACATTGGTCCTCTTAACAGAGAAATTCACAATTCTTAAAAGATGCTACTAGGGATTAGACTGCTCAAAGCAGGTTCAGCAGCATGGCTCGGGATTGGTCATTTAATGCAAATGCCTCTGATTTGCCAGTGCACAGCTCAACTGTGATCCAATTCTTGTGATAGGTTAAAATGCAAATTTGCCGTTTAGAGCATTGATTTAGAGCAGTTTGAAACCAAGTTAGAAAAACTTAATTTCGACACAGCGGGAGTATTAAATGGAATGCAGTAATCGAGACTTTTCACGATTACCATATCGCCGTGGCCGTATTCCTAATCTTGATTAATATACAATTACATTACGGCATTTAGCAGACGCTTTTATCCAAAGCGACTTACATATCATCATACTGTTGGCGGAGGCAGCCATGAAAGGCACCGATCTGCTCAACATGAGCAATATGGGGCTAGGTGTCTTGCTCAAAGACACTGACAAAACGCAATCCTATAGGCTCGTAATAAATAATATGAACACACACAAATCTCACAGTTGTCTTTGATCTATTCAACAGCGCCCATTATATTGTAATGAAAGTTTATCTATTATATCACCTATACTGTGTATGTAGTTCAACTACACCCCTATTATTTCACACCGAAGTATTTTGACACTTTCTATTTGGAACGCTTTTGATAAAACTAAAATAAAAACGTACAATACTCATACAATACTTAAATAGGTTGCTGCCTGGTGTGTCCACCCCTGGTAATGACAGTGGCACTACGAACCTTGCAGATGATAGTTTTGTTGGAGGTGCTGGAGGTGCTCTCGTTTTACTTTCACTTAGTGTCTCCCGCTTATATAAACAAACGCAAATGGATGCTACTTGTAAAGCATGTTTACACCAATTTTGAGACTGATGACAAACTGCTGGATATTATAGTGCCAATGAACAACCCTGTTTTGTCAGCCTTGTTCTGGTACCATCTGCAAACCGAGCAAACATCTCTGGCATGGAGGGATGTGTCTTCCATAAGGGAAGGTGAAAGAGTTTCTATGCCATTTCTTTTTTATAACACAATATATAGCCTATAGGCTCACATGTCCTTTTTTGCTGACATTTTGAATGACGATTAATTGAGGAGACTATTTGTCAACAGATCATGTGATTAGTTTGATCGGGGTCGACACACATCCGCATTAGTCCACTTCTCTGGACGCAGAATGGACACACATTCACGTAGGTAATTTCATATACCAAAAATCGAAAACCGCCTCACGACAAGTAGATAAATGGAAAAGAGTAACTTGCCCAAGGAACTCTCACTGATGTTCACACCAATAAACCAATAAACCAGGCAAGGCAACCTTTTGCACACATGCGATTGGATTAAATGTAATGTTTGCACAGCATATTTTTTCAATATGGACAATATTGTTGCATTGTGCAGCCGTGGTGCAATTCTGTAAATTATCTGCATTCAGCAAATAATAGTCTATGCCAGTTAGTTAGCTTGTCCAAGCAGTCACTAACAGTTTGTAAAACAGAGTGATTCAGCCAGGGCAACGCGAGAGTTACGTTGTGAAAGCAGTGAGTTTGACAGTGGTATCAGTGCAACTATGATGAATGAATACATTGCAAAATATACATGTACTTGGATTGTGTTAGAATGTGGCGTGATTCTTACGATCTCTCAGTAATGGCAGATCATGGAGAAATGTTCACCGGTTTTGATCTAAGATGGTCATATTGCCCACCCCTATTTGGAACAGCATGTTCAGCTTTCGGAGCCTATCCAAACAAGATTCAAATCCAGATTTCCAGGTTATGGGGAACCAAAATGCTTGTCATGTACAGTATAAAGAGTAAGGAAATGGCCCATCTTCTAATATGATAGTGTATTTTGTAATTGTGTGATGTATTTTTCTAATATAAAACCTTGTGTGCATCATTTTGCACAGACTGCGCAATTTGCCTATAGTTTGAGTTAGCTGACATAGAACATATTTGCAATTTGTGAAACTGACAACACAACAATAAAGATTAGATTATGAAGTTCTCAGTGTTACAATCCAATATATTTTAGATTTACCTCTATATGGACATTTTGCTGTTATACCAAATCTTTGGAGTACTTACATGGACATTACAGCTTCCATTGGCAGGTCCTGGTGGAACCCTCAACTGAAACACCTGGCCCACAATTACAGTGGAGTCAGGAATGCCAGTGTGCACTCCCCCTCTCGTTGCAGAGGAATCTGTGATAGTTGTAGGCAGTTCCTCACTAACTGCAGACACTGCCGCCTGAAGCTCAGAGAGCACAGAGGACTGCATGGAAGCCTCCAGTTCCACAGAAATCATCTCTACCAAGGTCTCCTGCTGCCCTCCTGGCACAGTGCCCTGGGCTAGGGCCACCAGAAGCCCCATTACCAGGGGGATAGTCCTGCCCGGAAGAAGCCTGCTCCTCCCGGCGTCCCCACAGCTCATGTCTCTCTGTTTATAGTGCATAGTGATAGGCCTTTGTGCTCCCCAACAGATGTCAATGAATAACTCAAAAGGCCACATGCACTGAAGTCAATTTGATTAAATGCTTGTGGGTCAGATTCTCTGGTTACAGGCTGTGCTCAGATATGCAGTGTTCTTGCTTTGTTGTCCTCTGTGATCCATGAAGAGATCTTCGGCAGTTTGTTAGACAGCCATATCAGTCAGCTATGCAAGAAAAGAAATGAAAGAAAAATGTCATATGATTTTGCATCAAGTGAGAAAAATGAAAAAAGGAACAATATTAAGTATTACTGGCACAGGAATGTTTTTGTTGATACCATTTCATATAATTGCAACATATTGTGTCTTCACATTATAATATATAACTGAAGCAGTGTTTGATGAGGCAAACTAATACATCACTGCCAACATACAAAATAGGTGCAGTACTCTGGGACCTGAGGACGAGGGTCCTCATTTATCAAGCGTGCGTATGCACAGTTCCATGCGCAAACTGTGCGTACGCACGTTTCTAAGCATAGAATGTAATTTATAATTATTTTCTGGTGCGTGAGAACGTGCATGCATTTAGAACTGCTCCTGGCCATGCGTATGAAGAAACACATAGTGGTAGTGGACGGGTAAACCGATTCCTAAATATGAGACACACAAACTCCCACTTAATTGTTAGCATAATTGAAAGAATGATTGTCAACTATGGTGCTCACACAGATGAAGTACAAACAGGTGATACATATTACAGATTTAGACTCAGTAAATATAAAGTACAATCATATAATAAGGCACACCTTTTGATTGGGATGATACTTGGAAGACTTGGCCGTTTTCAAGGACCGCATTATTGGAGAAACCAACAAAGCGCTCTAATGCCATCCCCATTCTCACTAAAGTCCTTTCCACTCTGGAACTGATGTCCCTTTTGTGGGCTGTGATTCTTTTTTCAGTTACTTTAAGATCAAGCCATTTATTTTTCACTTCTCCCACAGTTCTCATGACAGATGACACCACATTGACTGCATGTGTCACCTGCCTCCATTCTAATAGCCTTCTTCTTGGACAAACCACTTGTGAAAGTGTCAAATAATACATTTTGGTTTTGCTCTATTTCGTTTAACAGTATTTCTATTTCAACGTCAGTGAAGTTCCTCTTCTTGGACTTTTTCTCATGTTCCATGTTGTCCGCATATTAGGCTGGGGCATTTTAAAGGGGAAGTTGTTTACCATACATGGCTAATTTTTGGCATTTCTTTATGTAAATGAGCCTGGTTGCACACAAGCAGAGATATAGAATTTGTGGGATTTATCATTGTTAACTGCATACAGTATGCACAGTTGATGAATACTAATTTTCTTGTGCGTATTGGCAGTTCTTACACAGGTTTAGAAATTGTTCTACGCACGCTTTGATAAATGAGGCCCCAGGACTAAAAAACAACTGTCTAAAACTACAACTGTCAACTAATTTATGTACTAACTCTGTCAGCTAATGACTAAAAAACTCAAGTCATATGCCAGCTGTTTAAACATAGGCCTAGTCCATTCCAAAGATAATATTTGAAAAACTACAGTTGGGCAAAGTTAGCCAATGAGTCAGAAATGTATTGGAGAATGGAGACTAGGGGTGTTAACGATTAGTCGTTGATCGATTAACAATCGTTAATAATTTGGTCGATGAACATTACAAACGTAACGATCAAATTGAACTATTTGAGATCTCATCATTTAAATGCAATCATTAAGTTAAACACAAGAGGGCGCACGCACTACACATAAGACGACGAAGCGAACCATGTGACCGACACAGGTCGGGGGTCAGGGGTCACAGGCAGTGCTGCAGTCCAGGAAGCAAGGCCATAGCCTGTGAGACGCAAAGCTAATGCTGCTACTCCTGCGCGACCACTAACTTACTTCACCCGCACCAACGACATGGAAACAGAAGTGGACAACTTTCTGAAGGACATTCCACCACCGCTAGATATTAGTCCCACATATTGGAGGAAAGTCCACGGAGGAAGATTCCCGAGGCTGGCAAAGTTAGCGCGAAGCTACTTCTGCTGCCTGAGACATCGGGACATCGGAACGTGTATTTTCAGCAGCTGGACTCACTGTAAACCGACATGACTCACCCTGATAAATATGCTTGTATTGTTAAATAAAAATCAACAGGCTTGGATAGTTACTGCACTTATGTAGTTTAAGTTTG
>OMOT01078911.1:0-10196 GCA_900312575.1 Acanthochaenus luetkenii
TCCCTTGGGCTGTTTTGACCAGATGTGTCCCTTTTGCCCATCCTTTTTGCATCACTGCTCCTTAAACTTCATCAAACAGACACACGGTCACTCACGATCTTTCTCTCTCTCTGTCTCACACACACACACACACACACACACCACACACACTGCATTACCAAATAGGGTTGCAAGACTGTTTTAAGGCCAGAATAGTCTTATGACTCCAGTGTGTATGTTACCCACAAGCGAAGGGGAAGTCTATAGGTTAAATCTAATTTAATTCATTCATTCATTCAATCAATTTGCAGTACAAGAGCAGTTTTTCCTTTCCAAACAGCAGTCAGATATTACTGGCATCATTTTCGCTTGATTACCAAGATTTAGGAACCTGGTTTTAGTGTCAGGGACCTGCATCGCTCCCCAAGGTGCCTTGATGGTGAAATGGCCCCTTGAGGACTGGAGAAAATGTTTTGGGATTGATCTAATCTTTCTATGGCAGTGAGGACATGAGGTTCACACAATGACAGCAGATAGTCTCTCCATTCACATACAGTCTTGCTGTATCTCTCTCTCTCTTTCTCACGCTCTCTCACTCTCTCTCTCTCCCCACACACACACACACACACACACAGTCGCCTCCAGTCAAGCGTGTCTTATTGGCCTTCTGTTTTACTTCCTATTCTGCTGTGTGTGTGTGTGTGTGTGTGTGTGTGAGAGAGAGAGAGAGAGAGAGAGAGGGAGAGAGGGAGAGATCCAGATGGAGATGGGTTTATAATCACGGGACAGTTGTTGTTTTTATTATTATTTTAGCATTGTTTTTATTGCTCACTAAACTGAGGGTGAAGAGAAGAGAGGAGAGGCGGAAAAGATGAGTGGAAAGCTATTTCTATGTTATTTCTCTCTTTCTCCTTCTGCCTCCCATTTTCTCTCTCTCTCTCGCACACAATCTCTTATCTTGTCCTCTCTGTCCCTAGTTGTCTCTCTCCCCTCTCCCTCCCTTTTCCTTTCTCTCTACCCTCTTTCACACATGCAGCCTGTTCCGTCAATGTCACGGCTCAGGGATCACGTGTGAACAGGAGCCGGTGTCGAAATGCCGTCAAATCAGTTCCGTCAATTTCCCCGCTCAAGACGTTGTAACGTTACTGGTAAGGTTCTGTATCGACCGTATGCGTGAACAATGCCATAACATTAACGTCACGAGCACGCACAACGTGAGGACGCTCTGTTGTCTACCTGTGTGAGCCGATCACAACGTTCTCAAGGAGGTGACGAGTGTAGACCGCACGAAGGAGGGAAATACAAACCACTATACAACGGGCTGTAGCTTTTTGGACGATGGATTGGCGAAAATGTGGAATTGGACAGACGTGGAAACAAGAGATCTCCACACGAGGAGCATAACTGGCAGCACAACACTGAGCCAAGCGTCTTCACCCACCTTGTTACTTACAAATAACCCTATGGTGTTAATACTTGGTACATATATTCATCCCAACGTATCCTGGAGCTGGTCACATTTTGAGGTCAAACGGTCAAGGTCATGGGTGTCAAAAAAGGTGCAAGTTGAAATCTCGCCCGAGCGCAGTCTAGTTCTCAAACTGCAGTGGCTCTGGCGCAAAGGTGCAATGTAATTTCCAGGAAATGACAACAGAGGAATTTTCCGGTATTGCCAGTGTTGTGTGAACGGTAGCGTTACGTTGTGTTGTGTGAACAACAGAAACTGCTACCTTTACCGGAAAAACGTTAGGGAAGTGTGAAAGGGGCTTCTGTTTCTCCCTCCCCCTCTCTGCCGCTCTCTCCCCCTTTTCTGTCCCTCTGCCCCTCCCCTCCTCTCTTGCTCTCTCCGCTCTCTCTCTCTCCATCTTTCCCTCTCTCACTCTCTCCGTCCCTCCAACCACATTCACAGGGTTCATCCAAGTCGTGTTGACGCCCACTCACCTCCAACACGCTACCTCAGTTTCCATGGTAATCGAGTAGCGACCATGCTACATAAATACATACTTTAACATCCAGCACTCCACGACTCATTAAGAATATCTTCAGTTGAAAAATTAAAGCCACGGGTTGTTCTTCTTAAAGGGGCACACCACTGAATGTAAGAACTTGTATTATGTCATTCCTAGTCCAATCAGTGTTTGTGAACGCGAGCAACGCTCTCCTGAAGCCAGAAAGCACCGAGAACGCATAAACCTGTGAAGTCATCTAGATGTAAAATCCGGAGCTGCTCCATAGAGCATGAATTGATGGTAATTATGACCCAGGGGGGTTTTATGGGAACAGGGAAACATTTTCTAGTTCAGAACTCATAAGAGCAAAGTACAGCGAAGATATTGTGTCCACAAAATCTGTCCTCCATTTCATTCTCTACGAAGCATCTCTAAAACGAGTGGTATTACTCCTTTAGGAGTATATATACACAATCATTCATGTTCATGGGTTCACACAGCACCTTTTGGTACTTGCAGGCTAACAGGTGCTACCAGTCTCTTTCTTTTTATGTGTGATCGCATTACAAAGTTATCAATTCTTACGATGACAGCAGACAGGCAAGTAGCTAACAACTTGACCGGTCCCATTTCACTTGTCACGTAGGTTTTTAAAGGGGAATTCAAAATGTCCTCTATTTATATGCGTATATGAGCAATACTGTTTAATGAAGACAATGTTAAAATTAGATTTTGTTTGAGTGGTCAAATTGAAAGCTATAGCATTTTCAAAAATCTATTTGTTTTAAGCAATTTGGGACTAACTCCAACGCATCACAAGTGGTCTTGGTCTTGATTGGCTCCCCTCACAAACAAGTATTCAAAACCTTCCAATCATGCACATTTTCAGCATTTGAACTGACACACGCGCTGGGCAGCTTCCACTCAGACTTAGTCTTCAAATTCATTCAATAAATACAATTTTAACTAAACTACGTTATTTGCAAAACATCATGCTATTGTATATTTGAAAACAAACTCATGAACACTGAACGATAATAATAAATAATAATAAAAAATCGGACGTACATTTTGACACGCCTTGACAGAAACAGCGTTCGATTCCTAGGGAGATCTGATAGTGTATGGGAGATATTTTGGCTTACTGGGGCTCAGGCCTTGATGCTCTGTGACTTCATGGTGTCCCACATGCACACACACAAATATCTTTCTCAACTTGTTGGTTCAGCCAAGTAGTCAGCCTGTGTCAGAAATTCACACAGACACGTGCACACACACCGTTCTCTCCCACAAACACACACACACACACATGTACACACAGGCACATATATACACATACACACACATATTTACATACAGACACAAATGTACTCTCTTTCGCTCCCTCTGGAGCAGATGGCTCCACAGTCATAGCTGATGTTTCACACATCAATGAAGCACACCATGTACTCACAACTATTAAATACACACACACACACACACACACACACACACACACACACTATGTACTCACAACTATTAAATACACACACACACTATGTACTCACAACTATTAAATACACACACACACACACACACTATGTACTCACAACTATTAAATACACACACACACGCACACTATGTACTCACAATTACTAAACACACACACTCACACACAGAAACATGCATTTACACACACAGGCACAGGCACACGCATAGCCACACAAACACACACGTACCATTTACATACAACTATTAAACACACACAAACAGATGCATGCACACAGGCACAGACACACACGCGTGCATGCATAAATACGTACACAATCACTTAGTCACTCAGTGAAACACATGCACAAATGCGCACCAATGCACTCACATGCACACACAGTGTCCTCATCAGTGCTAATTTATGGAGTGCCATTTTGAAGAACCATGTTGTTGACTAGTTATCGCAAACCTCATAACACACACACACACACACACACGTTTGAGCAATAACGGCCGAAAGGCAGTGGGTTATAGTGCAGTATTATCATGGGTGTTGTTAGGCCCGGTGTCTAATAGCCGACAGCACCAAGTGAGAATATTGCACCATAACCCACTGGCTCAAGGACAGTATTCCTTTTACAAGACAGTCACCAACACCTGTCATTTTGAGTGAAAACACTCTAAATACAGACTTCTAAACCTCCTGATGAAGAAAACAAACTAGTCCCTTTGTTACCACAGGTTCACTTGCGTGTTAGTGGGTCTACACAAAACGCTATCACTTCCTCAAGAGCAATCGCGCACACAGCCTACAAACAAATACATTGCTAGACGCGTTATTGCTGAGAGTAAATTAAATGCTCAGAAGGAATTTGATGTCGACGTTTTGTGCCAAGTAGGGTGCACAAAATAACCGTTATTTAACTTAATCAATGTTTCTATAGCAACACAACTCTTCCGTGCCGATATTGGGAAAGGTGTGAACATTCCATGACAGCTGGTGGGCTATCATGAAATAATGCCACTGCAGAGTTGCTGTGAACTGCCCGATTTCCCAAACACACATATAGACACTCGCACACACACACACACAAGCACACGCGGGAGAGCAAGACGAACAGCGAAAAAAGGGGTACACACAACTGCTGCACGCTTTCAAAGTATGGTGTCGTTTTAATGAATTCAGACGACGAGTAGGTGGATTCAAGACAACTTGTAGTGACAGCTGAGTAGTAACAGAGATGTCAGAGACGCAGGCAAGGCGCCCAAATATCTTCGGCCTATTCAAGCAACTGTGGTACATAAACCCATTTGATTTAGGACGTTGCAATAATTTGTTCTCTTTCAAGTAAGAAAGAAACGGGGAATATCACCGTGTGGTGCAAGTAGTGTTTGCTTTCTGCATCAGTGGATTCTAACCTGCCGAACAAAACAGTCTCAAAACAATTTAATGAAATAAACGCTAACTCTGAATCGCAGATACATGAATAATGTTAAGATTACGTTCCTCCACCACCAAAGGATCATGTGACAGTAGCACAAATTGGACACGCTGTCTTCAGGTGTTCGTCACGTGAAAATGTTAGTTAACGGTCGAGTTTAGGCAAGTAAAACGACTTTGGTTAAAGTTATGGTTACGGTTATGGTTATGTTCATTTTTCACTTCTTGCTGAAAATGAAAAATTCACAGCTGAACCTGTATTATCAGAGTGGAAGGAAAATGTACCTGACCGCACCCTTACTTTCCACTGCGCTATTTCAATGTCAAATGACTGCCTGTTTCTAGTCGTGTCTCCTCCACATCCTTTTGGGGCGAGGAAACAACTTTTCATGCACAGAGTATGTATTTTGCATTTTAGGAAATTTCATGAGACCAGGCTGTGCCAAAGAACTTGATTATAAAGTTAGCCAGGTTAAATGAGGATCCTAGCTGGCTGATGCTAGCCATGTGTCGTTGCTGGAATGCTAAGCTAAGTATGGCTAGTGATTTATTTATTTTTTATTGTACCTTGTAACAAATAAAAACTGTATAATAGAAGAACCTCCAAAAGATCATATTAGTGTTGGACATACTTAAAGGAAATCAATGTACACCTCTATTGATTTTCACATTACACTGAAAAGGGGCGGGATCAGGAATCCCATATTTGGGCAGAAAAATGATGGAAAGTCAAACAAATTATAAAGAAACACGTTGTAAACCGTTACGGAGACTGCAGCTTTTCAAGTTGTTTCAAATTGTTCATTGAACTATCATGAGCCATATACCGTATCGATAGGTTCAACAAACGTGACTGTTGTTCACAGTGAAATAAAAAACACAGACATGGTTAGAGTTCATATTTTTGGGTAAGTAGTATAACATGTGTATTGTGATAACTAAATGTATGTTAAATGTTATTACTTTTGAAAGGAGTAGCAAGTGCGTTTTGTGTGGTGAGCCCTGCACTGCCGTTAGACACCAGACTGTCTCTTGATTTCTCATAAGAAGGTTCTCTTTGAAGCCTCAGTGTGTTTCTGTGAGGACTCGCTGTAATGATGCTTGGCTTTACTGTACTGTAAGGGCTCGTACAAGTATATCAGAAAACGTGAAGAGGTCTGACTCATCAGCGCAGCTTCAAATCATCCCACACAGCTGACAGGATTGATATGAAAAGTTGTTTCTCTTAACTAATTTTCATATACATTTGAAATAAAAAATAAAAAATTGGATCATTTTACCCTTAATACCTCAACTATAGCTCAATAATCTGACTGTGGTCAATCGGAGCAGTTGGGGATTCGGTGCGTTGCACAAGAGGGGAACCTTCAGGTTCACCTCCCCTTTGTTCTGCCTCCAACACGAGTCACTTAACCTAATGGTTCTGGCAATGAATTAACTTAGCAAACACGTTGATTGATGACAATCAAGTGAATGGGAGTGGCCTAAGTAACGGTGAATTAAAGGTAATGACTGTCTGCCAGGCATCTCAGAGACTCGGCAAAAACACACTATATTAGGTGTCTTTTTCCAAAGAAACGCGTCCGTGTCTGCAAACGTACAAACACTCAGCGGTTGAGACCAAGGCGGAATGGAAGGATGTGGTTTCGAGAGCGCCCAGCCGTTGAGTGCTTTTGGGTGAACAATCATTCAACTTTTAGTAGCTTCAAATTGGCTTTCATCCGTCTCATAGCAACAGCGGTAACCACGGCCAGCGCTTCCCGCAAGCATCTGTTTATCCCCGCTAGCTAAAAAAGACAGTTGCCTGATGGACACGAGGCCTTACCGTGTTCCTGTGGCTGTTGGTTCCTATTGGTCCTCGGAACACCCCCTTGATGCTCCTCAGCTGTCCGTCACGCAAGTGGGTGGAACTGATCACAATGTAGTAGCACGCCATTGGATACGCCAGGGTTTCATATGCGTATCTATCTATCTGTCTATCTATCTATCTGTCTATCTATCTATCTGTCTGTCTGTCTGTCTGTCTGTCTGCCAGAGAAAAGAAGAGAAAGTCAGTTGAGAAAGTGCGGTAAACTTATCTGGTCTCTTCTCTCCTCCTCTCTGCCTCTCCTCCTTTTCGTCCTCTGTCCTCTTCAACTCTCTGCTGCTCTCAGTTCTTCTCTCCTCTGCTGTTTGATGAAGCAGTGGAGGGACGGAGCAAGAAAGGAATAAAAAAGGAGTGCAGTTTCCCTCTCCGACTGATTCTCTCTCTTCTCGAGGTTGCGCTGGTGACTCTTTTGGCTCTCTTCTCTCATCCTCACCCCCCTCCGCCCCTCTTTCTCTTCCCTCTGCTTCTCTCTCTTTTGAAATATTTCACTCTTTCTCTCTACTCCTCGCTCACTCCTTCCTACATTTCTCCTTTTTTCGGTCCTCACACTGCTCCCGCTCCTCTTTCTCTTTCTTTGGCTAAATGTGTCTCTCTCCGGATGGATGCTTCTCGCTGAGAATGTCTGTCTCCCTTTAAATATTTCTCTCCAAATGTTTTACTTCCATCTTTCATTCACCAATCGTCCCTTGTCACTGATTACATCCCAACTCTCAATTTTTCCTCCTAAATCTCAGCCGTCCATTGATCAGTCTTGCTGTTCCTCTCCATTTATCTCACAATGTCTTTTCCTGTCGTCCCGTCTCAGTCTGTTGCCTCCGTTTCCTCCGTCTTTTTTAGTTCACAATCTCTCTAACCTCCTTTTGTTTCTCTCTGTTTTCCTCCCTACCCTTCCTCCCTCTTCGTCTCTATGTCTTTCTAAGTGGAGGGGGGATACTTTTCCTCCCGTCTCGGCTGTCTACTCTCTATCTCCCCATCTCCTGTCTCTCTTCTCTCTCTATCCCTTCATCACTTTTTTCTCTCTATCTCTGCCGCTGTCTTTGTTAGTAAGAAGTACTCTGTCTTTTCCTCCCTTTCTCTTTCTCTCTCTCTGTCAGAGTAGGCATGCAGCTTGCTTTCAGAGCTCTTTCCTCTCCTCTGCTGTGCTGCATGTGTTCGGTTTCTCCCTCTCTCTCTCTCCCTCTCGCCCTCTCTCTCTCTCTGCTGATCTCTTGCTCTGTGGCCAGCAGAGTGGTTTGCTCCTCAGTTACCCGCGGTTACCATCTGCCCTTTTAACGCATGGAATGCTGACGCTTGCTCTCTCCCTCTCTCTCTCCCCATCTCTGTCTTCTCTTCCTCTCACTAAGTAGTTCTCCCTCTCTCTCTCTATGTGCCTCCCTATCTCTCCTCCCTCTCGCCCTTCCTCCCTCTTTCTTGCTGTCTTTCTTCTCTTTAATCATCCCTCTCTCTCCATCTCTCAACCAAAAGGAGGCAGGCTCCACCTACTGGCAAGCCGGAATGATACAGAGATGGAAAAAGAGAGGAAAACTAAAACAATGCATTGTAAAAAAAATATTGACCTTATCAAATGTATTAAATTCACAGATGTGGATAAATATGTACAGTACACAACACTCAGATTTACATATGCGCAATATGAGCTGTTCACCTCATCAGAAACTCCAGATGGATGTACCATATATACAGAAAAGGGGATAATGTTGCAAGGGTGCATGTGCATTGTTGCCTGTTCAAATTATCGGAACATAATTATAGATGGAGGTAGCATACGTACAGAAATATGTACAGAGTCACATGTTCAGAATGTACAGAAATGTGTGCAGATGAGAAAGTTGATGTGTGGAATACGCCCCAAAAAGCACCGAGCCTATTAAGGGCCGACGGGCCTCACTGCTTTAAGGGGAACTCGGCTACATCTGGAACCTGCCTTTCCCTGTCAGTTAATACTCCCATGCGTACGAGGTCGTACCATCGTGCGCTGACGAGGCTGCACAGACTGAGATGGTGGTCAGACCCCCATGAGACCCTGCAGACGGGACAGCTTGTGCCATACCGTGGGCCATCACATCCAGACGGTAAAATGTCACAAAAACGTCAGGGGAAACCCAGTTGGCTGCATAGCAGACACTTTTCAGTGACACACAGCACCAAAGAAAAGGCCACACTCCCCAACACTGAAGTGGTGTCAGAGATTGCAAATTGGCACATTTGCCATTAGTCAGCTTTTCTTTATTTTCTTACAGCGACTATAATGAGACTGGCCGTGTATTTATTGCATAAAACTTAGATATTTTGTTATTGAGTAGTGTGACAAAGGGAGTGGAAATTTGCTTTTAAGAGGTAATAAGTAATCGATTACCTTCATAGAACGCTATGAATTGCAACCGCATTTGCAAAACGTATCTCATCCTACAACCTCCACGCCCTTAAGCTATGGTAGCCTGTAATTGACACAAACAGTAAAGCTGCATTTTCAAAGACCAGTGAGCTAATTGGAGCAGAAATCCAATAGAAACGTGGATTTGACTGGTAACCATACTTATCTCCACCTTTAACACTGAAGATTAGGACACCCTACCTACTCTGTCTGTGCCAGTGCTCAAGAACACACAAGCACATGACAAACATGGCAGGGAGTCTGCAGTATTAGGAGCACATCCTAGCATCATTTGTTGATTAGTGGGCAAGACAACCGGATCCTCCCTAATCTAACACACTAATTACAAGCCAATCATTTGAAGGGGATGAGGGAGGCATTACAACATTGCCAAGCTGCAAAATGGATAGAAACAATGCAACAGCGAAGACAATCGTTAGAATGGATTTTGTAGCTATTTATATGCAGTAGTTAGGACATAAATCAAGCTGTAACTCAGGAAAACTAGGTTATCTTAAATTAGAAAACTGACTCTATACTGAAAATAAAACATCTGCCTCCAAAATGTATAATTCCTTATATCCCTAACTACTGTAAATTGCGAGACAGAAAACTGACAAACAGTTGTATTTATTACTGTGATTACTGTCATTGCTTATGCTATTGTACATTCCACTGTTTGTCCCGGCACCTGCTCCTGCTCAGCCGTCCTGGTGAGGGATCCCTCTTTGACTTGGCCCACCCAAGGTTTCTTCCATTTTTTACCTAATAAGGTTTTGGTTGAAGTTTTTCCTTGCATGCATTGAGGGTCTAAGGCTGTGGTGCCGGGTAACTTAGGCCTTGTAGAATAGTTAGGGCAATAGCTTGCTAAATTGATTTTGTTTGTCTTGTACTTGATTCTGTTTCTGTTTGTCTTGTACTTGATTCTGTTTCTGTTTGTCTTTTACTATTCTGTAATTTCCTCTGATTGACGTTCAGGTAGATCTAGTTGGCTCATTTTCTGTAAAGTCCTTTGAGACAGACATGCTTGTGATAAAGGGCTATATAAATAAATGAACTTGAACTTGTATTTACTAATTGTATTTAGACAAGCAAAGAACAGAGAGGGTTGAAAAT
>OMOT01078912.1:0-10060 GCA_900312575.1 Acanthochaenus luetkenii
CAAGTGACCAGCGACCCCCCAACCTGCACTATGTTGCACATGGAGATTACACATCTCTGGACTATATCATGGGACTCAACTATCCCACACAGGACTCAATTTAGTGATACAGTTGTACATTTGTATAATGCTTTATTTAAGTGCCCATTATTGTTATTGTTATTGTTACCTGTTATTACCTGTGTTTTTTATTTTTCCTACTGCCTTCCCCATTTCTGGCATTGTTCTGCCAATTGCTGCTGTAACATGTGAATTTCCCCTAGGGGATCAATAAAGTGTAATGTAATCTAGATTAAGAAGAGGCTTAACCTTTGCCACTACGTTTTGGCAGCTAGAGGACACACACCCACACACCCATAATGGCACACATAGGCATGCAGGCTTGCACGCACACAAACGCACAGCCAGGCAGGTAGACACACACATACAACATTTGTTCGGCAGACAGCACAATAGAAACTGCCTTTTCCCTGGATTTCCTTCCTTTGTTGAATCAACAGATTATTTCCACACCAAAGCTGTACCCATTAGGTGAATATCATAAGCTCAGCTCATACTACGGCAGCTCTTTTTGGTCTAGAGTTTCAGACTTTTTCTACCCGGGACCCAAATAGAGTAAAAATTGTCCCACTCTAGGACCCAGGCTAATGAAAAGGTGCTGGTGCTTTTGTGGTCATGTGGGGACCCACTCGAAATAGACCCACGATACATAGTGTAGGAGACCAGGGGAAACCAAGATAATCTTGAAGTTTTGAAATAAAATGGCTGTTTTAGGACACGACCTGTGTTGAATGAAATCAAGTTGGGGATCACTCTGCTAACTGCTAACTGCTAACAGATGGCATAGATGGTATCCACTACACACACGCACAGATGATGTCGGTTTAAATATGGAAACTGGGGCAGTGTTTCTGACCAACATGGCTTTGTGGTGGAGGCGGTAGGCAGTAGTCTTCCTGTGCCACACCCTGGTCTCCACGCTGGGGGCTCATTTACACTGCTGATACACTGGAAAACAGGCATGTAATGAGTACGCCTACTTATAGTTTATTTATATTCCTCCTCGCGTTGGCTGCTGTCAACGACGATGTATAGGCATCATGTTCACTAAGTTGACTCACTAGGCCTCCTTATATGTTTGTTGTATAGACCTACTTAAGTTTGTTAGGTAGGCAATGTTTAACAGATGACTGGCTGGCTGACTAGTTTACTAACTGACTGGCTGGCTGACTAGTTTACTAACTGACTGGCTGATTAACTGACTGACTGTCCAGTTGACTGATTAACTTAGTGACTGACTGGCTGACTGACTGATTGTTTAGTTGACTGATTGACTGACTGATTGACTAACTGTCTGTCCACCTGACTGACTGACTGTCTAACAGACAGATAAACTGACTGGTTGATCAGGGCATGTGATTTTGGATGGGCTAAGCTAATAATATATTTCATTGTCCTATAAAACCTCCAAATAAGGGAACACATTGATCATCTGTCTGCTGTTGGTGACAGGAGAAAGACTTCAGCTGGCAGACAATATAGTAGATCTCACCAATTCCACCTCCAGCTTCCAGAAGCTGGATTTTTGAATGAATGAAAAGTTGGTGGTGTCTGGGAACAAGGTACCTTCACCAACCATCATTTGTCACCTACTTATTGGCACTGAATGGATAGTCCAGCAGATGGGGCTATGGAGTTGTATTTGCTGTTTCACTGCCTCTATTTGTGGAAAGTGAAGCCTGACCAAAGAACTAAAACCAAGCTATTCTCTGTTTTAAACTCAGTTTCAGTTAGACCACTGTTAACGTCATTGCCAGCTCTGCGGCGCATAGATTTATCTCACAACATACTTTTAACTAAAAACATAAATAGTGAAAACTGTTACACACTAATTCTCATCACATCTACTATTGTACATTGCTACCATTAAGTAATACATTCAAACTCATGCTTCACTTTATTGATGTTATTTGTTATCCACAAAAAACTATTTTTGTATTTATTAATTTGTTGTTAATAATAATAATACATTAAAGCTGAAAGCAGCATTTCTGGGGGCCAAGCACGTAGTGTATCAAGCAGAATACATTGCACGCAGGTACATTGTTTTGTGATTGTTTAAGATTTTGTAACGTAATGTAATTTTTTCCACTTTGATCTGTGGTACTGTGTCTGAAGCAGCAGGGTCTAATAAGATGTATGTTGGCATGAATGGTTCCCAGTCTCTCATCTTGGTTGGTGTAGCTTCCTGTCATTAAAAGTTGTAATACCTATATGAGGAATTATGATGAGTATCCCCAACTCACACATTACAGCCTGATGAGGCCACATCGTGACTCCATTGGAACGGTGTTTGATTCAGAGACGGGTAAGACTTTCCCAGAGAGGAAGGCAACCTAACATATTGCCACTTGGAGTCTAAAGATTGTTGTGATGATTTTGCAATTATAAGAAAGAGGGGATTGTAAGATTATCAGCATTCAATGAGACTCATTTTATAGGTGATGAGAAGCATTTAGGCCTAAACTCTGAATACAGATGACACCAGGAGGTAGCGACTAACCAGGATGTGTGGTGAGGGACTATCAAACCAATTAAGATATAGAATGGAGTGGAACAGATGCTGCTGTGGGTGAGGTCACAGATCAAAGGTGCAAAACACTAAGAATGGAAGTTAGTAAATAGGGGTCAGATAGTTTGGTCTGGGTTATTTTCCTACTTTACATTGTTTGTTTAGAACTGTCCATGACTAAGATTCATCGTGCTAAATAAAAACACAATGTTAATCTGTGGATAGACATATCCAAAGCACTTAAGGGCCTTTTAAATTGAATGTTATGGTTCTTTTCCATTTTCTTTTGGCCCTCAGGACAGTGAGGGGGTTATTGTGTATATTGTTCTGCATTCATTTCACTTTCTCTTATTTTGCCCCGCTTCCCCTCTCGATTTCCTTCCCTCTCTCACCCAGTTCCTCTCCATCTTTTCACAAAACTTGAGAGATTGATGTATCTTACCACTGCGTTTCTGCATTTTAGAAAATGACACTGACTGGCCCAAGAGGGGCGCTACAATTCTAGGTCAAAATAATACAAATGTATAACCAGTCATATCCATCCAGTTATTTCTGTCCCACACAGTAAACATCCACAAGGTGACCTATTTGTTACGGTTCGGCTCAATTGGGAACTGCAGCATTGGTGGGGTGAACACACGTTTACTGTTGTTTATTCCTTTATCTCTGTGTTTCTGTGCAGCTATGGCAGAGTTAGACCTGAGTCTGAGCGATGCGCTGACAGACAGCGTTCCCCAGCCGGGTCCAGAGAGTCTGGTGGAGAAGGACTTTGTGGCTCAGCTGGAGGCCGAGGCCTTCGACGACCAGGTTGGGGAGACGGTGAGCAAGATTAACTACATCCCCCTGCTGGACAACGACGACACCAGGGCAGGTGAGAATGATATGTAGGGGAGTATAGTTGTAGTAATGTAGAAAATGATCATCACGGCTACACGTAATAAGATGCAGTGGGAAAGGGAAGGGGTTCTCACCATCGCCAGTGATTTCAAGAAGCTCACTTTCTGTGCCCTCTCACTCAGACTGTCAACAGTTATTTTGAATTTAAATTAAACCTATCACATAATACAAGTGTTGTCATCGACACATCTTTCTGTTTCTGTTGTCACACCTGCACAGCCATAAAAAAGTACAGTACACTACAGATACACAAAAGTCCCCTAAAACAGTGAGAAAATATATGCTTATGTCACAACATGTGACCAGCTTTTGTCAGCTGTAGTTAGCTAGTTAGTATTAGAGTGGAGTTTTATTGCCACATATTTGTTTCTCAGAAATAACAACAGAATATGTAACCGAGGATAAGAGAAAGATGTTGTATTACTTGTTGGACTACAGGAAAAGTTATGTCCGCTTCAGTGGGAAGAGAAAGAAAACCTGAATTTTAACATTGGCATTAATGAGAGTCTCCTTATATGGTTTCTGCCTTCTCCATTCCAGTCATGTCTTCTCCTTCTGTTCCTATATATGACAATAACGCCAGGACAGGTGAGGCAGATGTAGGTGTAGAGTGTGGGTTATGTAGTCCCAGTGAAATGAAAGGATGAGAGAAAGCAGTAGACTGGTGAAAAATAGGAAAATAAGCAGGGGAAGCAGGGGAAAGAGAAATGGAGTAAGAGACAGGTTGACTCGTCCAGGAAGACTCAGTCAAAGTAATGAGCTTGACCTTTCTGGGCTGTGTTGTAATCCCATCAACAACTTCCTGCCTGCCTTACCTTCTTTTCTCCTGGCTTATTGGTGGATGGAAAAAGTGAGGAAAGACAAACACAGACAAGTGGAGATAGAGAACATAAATTTATGTTATTTCAAAAGAACTTGCTTAATGGGATCCTAACCTAAAATGAGAGTGAGAGGGAGGAAGTGTTTGTACTGTGCGTGTGGGTGGGGTTCATGCATACCTACTTTGTGTGTGTGTGTAAGGAAGGAGATCCTATTCTCTACCAGGGTTATTGTAGTAAACTAAGACAACTGCAACTTTGCTGTAAAATGAAATAAAAACTAAACGTGAAAAAACTAAAACTATAGTTTACTTGTGTGTGTGTGTATTTATATATATATATATATAAATGTGAAATGTTTTTAGCTTTGTCCTTTTGTTTATGTGCAGGGTATTTTTGGCTATATTTACTAAACCAAACTGAAATTGAAACAAAAATGTAAAGCTATATAAAAATGTAAACTAATGAAAAATCCAAAACTACAATAAAGTAAAAATAACCCTGTTCACCACTTCAGAGAAACACTGGTTATGACTATGATACTTACATGCAGGCTTATTATTTCAGTATCTCATTCAACTCCAACACTGGGTTTTATTATGATCGGCTCATGCATGTTCCAGTGAAATTAGCCTCGGGATTAAAGAAACTCCATATGTTCTCCTGTGTAACCCATCCCCAAGTTAATTCCACTATTAATCGTGCTTTTTGGCAGCTGGTAATCTCAATCAGTCCTCTGCAATACATTTCCCTGAAAGACATTATGTTTTCCACTGCGCCTCAGTATCTGATTCCATCTATATTATGAATCCTGAATGGGATGAGAAGCTGTGTTATGTAACATGAACAGCAGCTGACTGATAGCATCAGGCACCACTGGACACTGGCTGCCATTTTGGATCTGCCGGGGTGCCATTTAGCTGCAGGGACGATAGTAGCCTGAAGATACGACACGATACACTTTATTAATCCCAAAGGGGGAAACTGAATTGTCACCATACATAGAAAGACATGTACAACAGGCAGGACAATACAAAAATACACCCAAGAAGACTGCTTTTGAATTTCGCAGCTGGCTGCAAAAAATTGGGAAGCTGTCTCCCATGTCAACTTGCCTGGTTAAATAAAGGTTAAAAACAAACAAACAAACCCTGAGCCCATTTGATGCTGTTTTGAATTTGGAGGTGTTTCATCAGCTGTGGTTCATATAGTAAGCACATGTCATATCTCTTTACGCTTGTCATTGAGTAGCAAGGGTCCAGGCGAGGTCGTCAGAGATATCCATCCCCAGAAACCTGAAGCAGTGGACTCTCTCCACATCCTCACCGTCAATGGTGAAGGGAGAGTGGCCCTACAGTACATTACGGCATTTAGCAGACGCTTTTATCCAAAGCGACTTACATATCATCATACCATTGGCAGAGCCAGCCATGCAAGGCGGGAGGAGCTGGACTCGAACCTTCAACTTTGCGGTTGCGGGGCAGGAACTCTACCTCCTGAGCTACTGCTGGCCCTCTCTGCTTTTTCTGAAATCAACAATCAGTTATTTAGTTTTGTTGATGTTCAGAGTCAGGTTATTGTCCTGACACCACCGTGTCAGGTCTGATATCTCCTGCCTACTTGTCATTGGAGGAAATCAGACCAATCACTGTGGGTGTGGGGATGAGGATGCAGTTGTGGTCTGTTTGGCTGTGCAGTCGTGGGTGTACAGTGAGTACAGCCTAGGGCTCAAGACAGCAACCCTGAGGTACTCCAGTACTTATGACCAGTGTGGGTGAGGTCCTGTTGCCTATCCTCACCACCGTGTGATGGTGAGAAAGTCCAATATCCGTGAGCAGATAAAATTGCCCAGACTAGACGTTTCAACTTTGAGACCAGCTTGGTGGGAAGGATAGTGTTGAATAGCATCCTGACATATGTGTCCCTTTTGTCCAGATGCTCCAGTGAGGTGTGCAGAGCCAATGAGATGGCGTCATCCACTGACTTATTTGCTCTGTTAGCAAACTGGAGTGGATCTAGTGAGTCCAGGATGATGGTGTTAATGGGTGACATACAAATTGTGGGGGCTGATTCTGTTTTGGGAATTTGCATATTCAAAATAATGTACTCAATTGTTATTATTCATATATTTATTATTCACTCCAAAAAGACAATAATGTAAAAGGTACTGTTTTTAGAGTAAGTATTGCATTTGACGTATCGGAATCAGTAGTGTAGTTCAGGGTGTGTGCATTTGTACTGATCACCTATAAATCGAATTTCCATTGAAATATATAGGATGGTGGGGTCACAGTATACACACCTTATCTCAACAGTATACCCACTGCCTCAACCACTGTTATACCACTGATTGGATACCCTGACCTACCTGCTGTGTTGGTGTATTAACATTTACGTTTTGGCTCGTAACCGGTAACATCACTCAGTGAACTGCCCGTGAATGATTCGTTCAGCACAGCGAATGTGGTTCATCCCCTGCGAACCAGTTCTGCTGTGCTGAACAAATCATTCATGGGAGTGAGTCGGACTACGCAGGCAGTATGCAGTCGAAGCTCCGCCCAAGCACTGAACGATTCGATGAACAAATCTTTTTAATGAATTTATTCTGGTGATTCGAGTCACTGAAATGAACTGTTTTGCCCATCACTACCACTGACCGCTAAACACATGTCCGCATGTATACGGACTTTTAGAAAAACACACATGAAAAACATTTTAAAAAACACTGTGTATATATATATATATATATATATGTATATATATATTTAATCAGAAATTGCGATGCATTCATAATCGTTTTGTAAATGAATCATAGCTCTCAGAATCTTAATCGAATCGTGAGGTGACTGAAGATTCCCACCCCTAATATACAGTATGTATGTATGTATGTATTTATGTATATATACATACTACATCATATGGTAACTACATCATATACCATACTACACACAAACGCATGTCTTTGGACTGTGGGAGGAAACTGGAGCACCCGGAGGAAACCCACACGAACACGAGGAGAACATGCAAACTCCACACAGAAAGGACCGGGGCGGAGATTAGAACCCATAACCTTCTTTCTTGCCCACAACTGTAGGTAGTTAAATATATAGATAGATACACATATAGATTCACAAATAAACAGCTAAGCAAATAACTGGATAAAGTGAAGTGACAGTGAATCGCGGGGTGACTCAGCTCTCTGCCTTTTATCTGTTGCCCAGACACTTTGGCCAGACAGGCAGACTCTATGTGGGCAGTCGTCAGTGACAGCCGGCTTCAGGACGCGCAGTGGGTGGTGTTGCTAGTGATCAACTGTGGCACGCTGTGTGCATTTGGACAAACGCTGAGATGCCAAGCGCCATGCAACAGTGCGAGGCAGTTGGCAAGTTATTGTCCTCCAGGCACAATAAACGGAGGAAGCACAATTCTGTTTTGTTTTTGTAGCCCTGATGCACAGTTACGTGCGCCCGATGTGGGTTGATGCCTGATGTGTCTGTGATGAGTGTCCTGCGTTCTTGTCTTTTATCCTTGTGGTGTTTGTGTCCCGTGTTACTATTTATCTGTGTGGACATAAATGAGTCATACCTTGTGTGTGTGTGTGTGTGTGTGTGTACTTGCGTGCATGTGTTGTTTATTTGTTTATTCTTACGTCTGTGTGCATGCATGCACTTGTGTGTGTGTGTGTGTGTACTGTCTGCAGCAGGACCTTGGTCTTATGGAGTGTGCTTGTTTGCATGTCTTTGCATGTTTGCATGCCTATGAATGTGTGTGTGTGGTCTGCAGCAGTGTCTTGGTTTGCGGCTGTGTGTGTCTGTTTGTGTGGTTATGTGTTGCATGCCTGTGTACTTGTTTGTGTGTGTGTTCTACTTGTTTATTAGATAAATAAAGTGCAGTGATTCAGCAGTCAGATGATTGGAGTCACACAATGTCGCATCCTGGACCGACACCACCAAATGTCTGGCGCCCTGTCATGTCTGTTGCTCTCTGCCTGCCCCAGACTCACCCTTACCGGCCTACACTGGTACTAACTGGCAAACCGGGGGGGGGGGTTGGTTAAGCAAGGGGACAGCAGACAACGCTGAGGGCATGCTCTAGCATGCTGCCCTTTTAATAGACTGGAAAGTCTGGGTCAGTGAATTACATTTCATTTCAACCAAACAGTAATAGGCACAGTCTTTATAAATAATACAATACAGTTAGATTTTCTATCTTGTCAAGCCTTTAATCATTGGAAGGATAATAATGTGTATGCTTGGTTTTTTGTGTGTGTTCAGACACAGGTGCTGCGTTGGAGAATGGAGAGCAGGAGTCTAAGGGGGCACAAAAGCCTGGTAAGATATTACCCACAATTCCCTCTGTCTCCGGTCGGTCTGGTCATCCTCATCCTCCAATCATGGCCTTTCAGTCTTATTTTACTTTTTGTCTTTTGACCTTGTTTACATCATCTTGTTCTTTACCTCAGTTCTCTTTTGTTTGGTGTGTGTGTATATATACCCTCTGTCCTCTATGAGTAAGGCTGCTGCTTTTGAATAAGGCCAATTTCCCCTTGACTGGGGACTTTAACCGAAGAAAGTGTGGCTAGGAAGTAATGATAAAACATAGGAAGCACATGGGGAAGTATTAAAACATTTCTTCAGCTCCTTTATAAGAGTTTACTCGTGCGCACATTGGCCACATCCTTGGTTTGTGTGGTTGGTTTGCTCTTGCTACCAAATGCCCTCTAGCGGTAAAGCTGTGAGTTTATTCCAAAAAGATTAAAATCTTCGATTCCAGGCATTTGGGAATTAAGAACCAACTCCAAAGCTTTGGAGTCAATTCCACACGGTACAGGAAATGTAGATTCCATGCACACGCATGTAGTGAATCCCAGAGCCGAATTCCTCTGTGGCGTTACTGATAAGTGTACAAGTGGCTCAAGTTTGCTCAGCAATAGAATGAGAGATCGGGACAGGGAGAGATTAGACACTGTCACTAACTGTTGAGAAAATGCCTAATTCTACACCACACACATCGTTAAAGTGTGGCGGTATTTTTGTTTTCGAGAAAGGTGAAAAATTACTGGCTAACAACAAAACAACATTGGAATCGAAAATCATGAAAATGTTTGTCTGGAATCGATTCTTGGAATGGACATCGATTCCCAATACTTTGAATCGGAATCGGAGTCTTACAAAATTTCTGGAATCGAACAGCCCTATTTAGAGGTAACGCCGGCGTAACATAATTAATTATATTGAACTAATTTAATAATATGTAATCAACAGATCACATCAGTATTTTAATTACATTTGTCTTAGATCTGGCAAAGTGGTTGTTGAGGCCAAAGTGTCAAGTTATAACTTCTTTAAGATATTGTTGCTACTTTAAAAAAAAGCATTGAACCATAATTGTATAGTTTTTCAGATAGAGCTTTTTAACTCTAGTGTAAAATAGGCGAGAATTGTCATTTTTTACCCTTGACAGCAAGTTAAACAGTGCAATGAAAAGGTGTCCCTTGCTTTCCTCTTACCAGAGTGAGCAAGGTGTATACAATAGGGGTGGGAATCGGTAGTAATGTCACGATTCGATTCCGATTCTTATGGTCACGATTCGATTTCAGAATAGATTTTCGATTATTGCCGATTATCGATTCGATTTTCAATGACTTATCCACCATTTGACTACAGTAACCCATTAAATACACCCAAAGCGCAAAATGATGGCACCATGATTAATAAACACTGAGTCAGCTGAATGTACTTCTCTTTTGTGTAAAGCACTGCCTCTTGCATTT
>OMOT01078913.1:0-10317 GCA_900312575.1 Acanthochaenus luetkenii
GGGTGAGCCGGGGGGGCCCTCGATGCCAGGCTGGCCTCGGCTTCCTTCGGGACCTCTGTTGCCAGGCTCACCGGGGTTGCCGACCTTGACAGAAAAGAAGGTGCCGGATCAGATCAATATTACGCAACTGTGACACAATACAAACGGTTTCACGCGACAGGCGATATCGAGACGACGGGTAAATGTACATCTGTTTGAACTCACCGCTCCTTTAGGTCCAGGTTCTCCTGATCCTCCCTATGAGAACATTGGCAAAACACAGAGGAGGGAAGTAAGGACACGTCAAACTATGGCGAGACACTATTGTGGATATGTTGCATGACACGAATAGTATAGTAGACAACTTACAACATCCCCTTTGTCTCCCGGGTTTCCCTCGGCACCTTGTCCTCCCTATGAAAATAGAGGAGTCTGTCAATCATTTATGTAAAGTGACCCACTTAGTAGAGCAAACAATTGTCATTATCATATCATTGTTTGTGGAGAGAATGGTCATTTTTGAATTTGGATTTTATACCTGTTCTCCTTTTGGTCCCGTCTCTCCACCTTCTCCCTGGAACATTCAAAAACAAACATACCTTCACTTGAAATGAACTATAAGGTTGGATATCATTTATAACATTGATTCATTATAGAATATTGTGTGTTACGCCTTATCACAAGACAGCAGCGTGTTTGAATTGACCACGCCAGAGGCAGCTGAGAATCTGTCGGTTATTGTCAGGCACTTGTTTTTGTCCGTATCAGATAATAGGGTTCGATTATTCTCCAGCATCGCATCTTTCCAGCTTCCTGAGTGGGACTGCAGTGTTTTCTTACCCTCTCTCCTTTCACCCCAGGCAGGCCGGCAGGACCGGGAATACCGGGAAGACCGAGGTCGCCCTTGGGTCCCTGCAAAACACCAAGCACATCTGAGTCATGTGTGAATAGATACACCTGACACATGACGTATATATGCTGGGATGGGAAAAGAAGAAAAACTCCTTTATGGGTGTTCTGCAACAAAACAAAAACACTTTAGCTTTAGGTAATAAAACTACATAGGCAACAGCCTTGCATCCTTGAATCGTTTTAAAACCCCATGAAAAATATTGAAATTATGAAAATAATTCCCAATGGTTATAGTTACTAAATAACATAAAGGTTAACAAGAGTTCGGATACGCTGTGTCCCACAATGTATCTACACATTGTGCACATAGTGAACCTGTAGCACTGCCACATAGTTTCCTGGGTATGTTTGTGTGTGCCCTTCCCCGCACACCTTTGATCATCGACCGTCTATCTGAGGAATGCCAGGGGAACAGAGAGCTCTTTCTGCCTGCTGGCTACCAGTCCGGCGTCTCCCCTTACTGTGAAAATAGCCCTCATGTGAGATCCAGTCTCGGCCTATTCTCTGGGAAATTCCAGTGTCACAACAGTCTGAGGCTTCCCTCCTCCTCAGCTTCTTACATTCTAGGTGTCTAAAACGCTGATTATTGTTTGGTGGCTCGAGCCTTACCGCTAATGATTTGCACCCAAATATCGGCGATATACACACACACACACACACGCTGATAGAGTTCTACTAGTAGGTGGAGAATATGATTTGTGCAGCCTTCTTAATCAAAACACCACTGGATACATTCTGAACATGAACAGAACTTTGAAATCTACAATCCGCTCTACATTAAAAGTTTGATTATGAACATATATGTAATATCCACACTATGCAGTAGCTAGTATTATACATACTAGTTACTATGGTCATTAGAGTGGCATACTTTAATACCCAAATCAAATGATCACTTTGTAAGTCATGAAAAATGTTAAGGAAGTATGAAGTAATGGAATTGCCATTTTACTATATATGTTAAAAGTTCATCATTATTTAATGAAGTTCACTATCATTACAGTTACACTTTTGTCATTGTGTGTCTAGTTTGGGACTTTTAACACAACATAAAGTTAATAACAACAAATAACGTACGTTGTATGTAAAAACCCAAATGAAACACGGGGACTTGTGGGAAATGAGTATGATCGTGGACAAGGAAGTAAAGTTGGTGTCGTCCACCTCAGTGATGTATTTCACTGCTTTACACCGCGTGTGTCAACAGCCAACAACTTACCCTGGCACCTGGCTTGCCGGCTGGACCCGTTGGGCCATGTTGTCCTACATCTCCCTGGGTGATGGAAAGGGAAACGATAAGAGAGTCAAACGTGGCTCGTCACAACGAACCTCACAAATCGAATTAAGACGAGGGGATTGAAACAGGATGAACACTTACAGGCCAACCGATCGGCCCGGCAGGCCCCGCTTCTCCCTGTTCTCCTCGCTCTCCCTGTGGTGTGACACGGCGACACGTCAGACACAACAGAGGAGACATGAAGCATGATAGTACTTCCACGTGCGTTGCTCGTACTTACTGGTTTGCCTGCGGAACCCATTGTTCCGAGGAAGCCTGGTTGACCAGAGTCTCCCTGTACAGAAACAACCAAAGCCGAGACTCAGATTTTGACAATGAGCCGTTCAGGAGAAAAGCAATATAGGGCAAGAAACAACAGCTGATATTTCATCACTGATAGAGCAAACAACCTTAGTTCCACTGAAGCCTTTTGGTCCAGGAACACCAGGCAGCCCCTACAACAAAGAGAGACAATGTCTTGAAGAGGTACAACAATAACCAGGATGACACGTCTTCTGAGCGTCACAGCGAAGACAAAACATGTCCGTCTGTGGCATAAAGGAGGCTGGGTTGGTGGATACAAATACATTTGAGCTTTTCACACAGATGAGCTTAATTCCCTAACAAGTGCTCTCAGGTAATGACTCTTTTGTCCAGGAAATCGTTCTCAATACTCGCACGGTCAGCCGATTGATTCTCAATAGTGCTTTTCATTAGACTAATCACACATTAGGGGGCAGGAAGAATTATGTCTTACCGCATAACATACTGTATGTATGTATATAATGACGATGTAAATGATTAAATTCATAGTAATTGAAAAATAAGTCAACTTTATTATATATTTTGTAATAACGGCAACTAAGGGCTACCAAAAAACTCTCATGACTGCTGCCGGTACTGTGATACGCATGCGGTGGTGAGTATTCTAGTGGAGCCCGCATGAATTGTGGCATTTCTCCGGTGCATCCAATCGGAGTTAGTCTTGAATGCCTGGGGTCAAAGGTCATACTTACAGGAAGTCCCTGAAGCCCAATCTCTCCAGGAGCACCTGACTTGCCGATGCCTCCCTGCAGGGAAACAGTCACAGACGGTGATGAAATGCAGACAATACTACTCCTAACACAAAAGTAAGCCATCCTTGACGGTTAGGGTTCATCACAAACTGTAATTACACTGCTGCAAAACAGTCAAATGAATCACACAGTCATAAATAGCTTCTTTTTGTAAATTAGGCATGATAATTGATTCTCTACCTTTGCTCCTGGCATCCCAGGAATACCCTCGCGACCATCCACACCTGGTAAGCCCTGGTTATAAAAAGGACACCCTCTAATGAGTTTCTTGCAGACTTCGTCTATACGAACCCTAAAGCTGTATTTGTCATTATTCATAGGACACTTACACCCTCTCCTTTGGGACCTGGAAGACCCGTGATTCCTCTTGGCCCTTGAAGACCCTGTAGACAAAACATTGAAGCGTTTAGTCAGTTCGTTATGACTGTACAAAGAAAAATGCGGCAAATCAACTTTCATTTTTCTCCATCTGAAAATGGTTGTATCCATCAACTGCTATGTGTGTATGTGTGTATGTGTGTTCTCTGGCACGTACCATTTTCCCTTTGGGCCCGAGCTCGCCCATCACGCCTCTCTGGCCTTGATCCCCCTGAAATAATGAATAGAACCATAATATAATCATATCACATTTAGTGGAAAAACAAAACCATTTGGATTATGGAACAAACTTACAGTGGCCCCTGCAACACCCTGGGGACCTGGGTCTCCATCGTGGCCTCGAGCTCCCTACCAGAGAACAACATTAGCGTTAGTCTGTTGGAAAGATAAACATGTTTACAGAGAATTTGGCTACAAAGGAACTCGCAACCAAACTGACCGGCATGAGAACTACGAAAATCCCAGAAACACTTACCGTCTCTCCCTTGGGACCCATCACTCCCGTGGCTCCGCGAAGTCCCTGAGGACCCTGCAAGAACAAACAGATTAATAGCAGAATTAGACCTTCGGTGACTAGAGAAGGAGAAACCGACACGGGGGAAATGACAAAGTATAACTCGAAAGGCTCTAATATCATCGGAAAGTACGATTACGGTGTATCAACGGGTGTATCTAACCGTTGGTCCTTGGGATCCGACTTCCCCGGAACCTCCCTGGTCTCCTTCCTCACCCTGAGGGCGTGCGAGAGAAATGACATCGTCAGCAGGAAAATGGCATGAAGCAAAGGAGATTTGAACAGATGGACTGAGATGAACATGATCAGGTCGGCATTTGTTTACATCACAGAGCAAACCGAGATGAGAGGGACTTTCAACATAGTACTAATTCTGTTAGTTTTTCCCTGAATCAATTTCTTTCTATTGAATACAATCTTTCTTTCTCCAAGGGTAGGAAGACTGAAGCCAGTCAACCAGAGTCTCACAAGTGGTTCTTCAAGAGCAAACCAAAATAATGACAATTGTAAAAAAAAGACAAAAAGAGCGATTAAAAGAAATGTCTTCCCATATTCCGATATGAAATCTCAAGTTTGTGTCTGTATTTATTCTCTTATTATTGTGTCCCATCGTTGTTTGAGTTCATTCAGAAGACTATTTGGGGAAATAAAGACAGCGCTCACAGTCTGTGCATCTGAGTGAGCATATCTGTCCTTTTTACGACCGCGTTCCACTATGCATTCTTTCAAAAACATACTTTTTATAGTTGTATATTTCACGATTTTTCTTCAATACCACTAAATAACACACTTTTCAATACCAGAAAAACATTTGGTTAGTCCATCGTCACAAGTGTTAACTCTGGATGTGCGGAGACGTCATTCACATTTGTGAACGGAAAACATGCGAAAGGCCCCATAAAAGGAAAATGTCACTGAAGGAAACAAAACGCAGACTGACAGTAAATCACATTACGGCAGGAGGTGATAAGGGAAGATACACACAAACTCATTTCCATTTATATGGTACATGGACACACATTACCGGGAAAGTGTAGTTGCGTTTCAACGTCATTTCAACTAAATCATATTCCATGCATTGCAAGGAGCCAGAGGCATTACACAAAGGCTCCTGTCACTTCCTCTTGAAATACAGCAGCACAAATGACACTTGTCACAGAGGTGCCAGGAAAGTCGTGGTATGTGTGATAGTTGTGAGGGGTAATTCCTGGCTTTGGTGTAACAATTTTGCAGTTTCATGCGAGTATGAATTCATTGCGACGATCTCACTGCAATGTTGACTATATGACGTTGGAAAGCAAGATGTTTCCCCTAAATCGAATATATCTTACCTTGTGCCCTTGTTTCCCGGGTTCTCCCGCGTCTCCTTTCACGCCTTTGTGGCCCTAGAAACATACAGAACATGTGGCCAGACTGGAGGCGGGCACCACTTGAACGTGACACTACGACTTATGACACAAAGTGATTGGCGCGATTCGTTTTACGACACAAGACGTGCCTTGAACCCTCCTACTCACCTTCATGCCCGGAAGGCCAGGATGACCAGAGGTCCCAGGTGCACAAGAGTTTGGGCACTAGACAACGACGTAAAAGGTCAAAGTCAGAAGACATTTCTGATATGTCATGCAAAATAAAATCGTACATTTCAGAGAACGCAGCCTTACCAGATCGGCACTGCCTAGCATTCCCGATGCACCCTAGAATTGAGAGAATTGAAAGAAAATATGACAAGAGAAAAGGACGTCCGTGTGCACTAACTGGGCTCGATGTTTCACACCTGGATCAGGCTCATTCCCTTGTGAGATATGACGTAAGCCTGTGCTACTTACTCTGGGCCCCGCTGGTCCGCGAGGTCCCTGTGGCCCTCTCACACCCATGGAGCCCTGCGGAAAGAGACAACGTGTCAACAAGTGTACAGTAGAATGCAGTGCCCTCTCTCCATCATCGCTGGACACTGATCATCATCATCATCATAGTGTGTATAGTGCACTCCGGTATAATATCATCTAAGGATCGATAAAGTATTGAAATGTGCCTAAAAACATGAATTCGCTACTAGTTCATAATCACTGTCAAATATCCATCTGTAGCATTGGGCCAAGTGGAAACCATTCATGGAGATTTTGCACCATCAGAGTTTCAATGCTTTGACCTTTCATTACTGAATCATGTGTGCCATTATTTTGGCTAAATAAATGTAATATTCATAAGGTTGTAATTAGGTGTGTTGAACAATAGTTAAATTCTGCCTTTCTTACACATCACAGCCAACATGTCTGATACCAGGTGTCTTCAAGGCACCTCTGGCTGGATTCTGCTTCAGAGTACACAGATGTACTGTGGAATTGTTGGTTCACTTGTCGATGGCATTTGAGTTTAGTCCGAAAGGTTCCAGAGAAAAAAACGTCACCCACCTGCCATTATATGTGAATACACACTTTCAGGGCACTTTTACTTGTCACCGAGGTACTACATATTTTCACACATAGTGACAGGAGAATGGTAAATAAAATGTCCTGGACTAGACTCCAAAGGCACCCATAAGTGAACTACATGCTGTATTCCATAATCAGTCCACCGTACACTGATTGGCTAATATAGCCAAAGGGAAAAATTAGAAAACATTATTCAAAGCCCTTAACCATAAACTCAAGATTAATTCTGGGTGACATATGATATGAAATATACACCAAAAATGTAGTCAGATGAAACACTGAAGGTAAATATTTTGAAATTTCATTTTGTACTTATTTGATTATTTTTGTTTTTGCTTTACATACATTTCTAGATTTTCTTAGAATGTAATATGTTTTAAAAAATCCCCCCAAAATGTATTTAAAAGTATTTGATAGCACAAGAAAATGTGTCAAAAAGTCAAGGGGTTATATTCTTTTTGATTGACTATATATTGTATACAGTATGGGTGCATGTGTGTGCGTGCATACGTGTGTGTTGTCATAGGTTTGTGAGGTTTTTTTGTGGGGGTTTTTCAGTCAGTCAGCATGTTTCTCCTTTGAAAATAGGAAAACCACTGTCAGGTCAGTATTTGATCGTGGCGACGTTCTGTACTCGCATCCCAGCCCTTCCACCTTGAAGCCAGTGGCTGCAGTTCATCACAGTGCCCTGCGTTTTATCACAGGACATCAATTTCACACTCACCATTGTGAATTATATGAAAAGCGTCCTCTCCAGCAAAAAGAAGGGACCTTCATTGCACTGTATTTATCTATAAAGCTCTACTCGTGAAACTCATCCCTACTTGCTTTTCAACTGGTACCAGGTCACAGGACCGGTTCGTCTTAGATACTAACGCATAAATACTAACCTTGGCAAGGCTGGTTTCCAGTACTAACTTATCAATGGAACGAATTACAAAGGGCAGTTTTATCGAGCTACCGATGTCTCTCTCTGTACTCACAGGTGGCCCCACTTTGCCCAGTTCACCCAGAAGTCCTCCAGTCCCCGGCGGTCCCTGTTCAAAGTCACATTTAGATAGTGTTGGTATATTTCAATGGTAACACAATCATGATTATGATCATCTACATTTAAGTATTAGAATGTAAAGTATGTCATTATAACATATATGTAACATCAATAAATAACTTACAAGGGGTCCATCTGGCCCAACACCCTAAGGAGAGACAAATACACTATTACTGCGAGATACAATTTGCTGGACACATGACAAGAAACACTACAACATTTAGACAACTTCAAGGCCAGAGATTTACTTTTTACAAATCGTCAGCTCTTAAGTTGCTATGTAACATTTTGCTACCTGGTCTTTATGAATTGTATTCATGCACATAGAAAATATTGCTTTCCAAAAGATTTCGCTTGATCTGATTTGGTTTCACAGGTTCAGAGAGGAAATGTAACTCACAGCTAATCCACGAGGTCCAGGTTTTCCAGGTTCACCCTGCAGAGCAAAGACACGCACATAACAGCACGACAATTACGCGAAGGCAGACGAAGAGAATAGAATATTTTAATCAAACAAATCTCATTCCCCCAGCGAACACAATAACAAACACGACAGACTGAGTTCACATTCCTCCAGCTTATCCCATGACTGAGCCCGGGCGCACTTGACCCAGCAATGTTTCCCTTAATGAGGGCCGACGTTGGGGCTTCATTCCCCCACGAAGATTACCCAGGAAACACTTGCAGGATTAAGTCTCATTTGTCATAAGGGATTGCTTTACGCATTGTAACTCCCGCTGTCGTGCCAAAAGACCGGACAGCCGCTTGGCACCGTTTCACAGCGAGTCTCTGAAGCAGGGAAAAGGGGGATGGCTCATTAGTCACTCACTTTCTGTCCAGGGGGACCGTCGGGCCCGGCGTCTCCGATAGGGCCGGTCAGACCCTGCGGAGAGGAGACATCGGGCGTAACTAATACATCATAACCAAACCGTAGAGCCCCGTCTGCTGACAGGGGCTAAGCAGTGCTCTTTATTATCACCTTTCAATTCGATGCTGGGAAACCACGGGCATGTTAGATGTACGTGCAATAGGCCTCGTAGATACAACTCTAGTTTTCTGTCATTTCTTCTGAATTGGACTTCCCTTCCGTAGAGCATCGTAGCAGCATTAGATCACCATGTCCTACGTCTGTGGGCGGAACCCTATGATGCTCAGATTCATGAGGGGGGTCACTTGGCTGACCCCCCTCCTCTTGACGCGCTTCAATAAATACTGGGGTGCAGAAATGTCCCCACATTTACGTTCTTCTTCTGCTTCTTCTATGAAAACCATGCTGCAGTACCCTGTCGTGTGTCACCCAGTCCACAGTGTCGTGGGACGCACCGTGACCTCCGCCGGGGTGAAGTCAACGTAACAGACACACGGCAAAGTCAGCGGCAAAGGCCCTCCGACTGTAAACCAAGTGGAGAGAAACATTCCTTTGGCTCCTTTCAAACAAACCCACGAGACGGAGATCATTCCACACCGCGTTGAGGATTCTCAACAATACTGGTTCTGTTTTAGAAATCCCGCTAGACGCTCTCGTGGCATAACAGCGGCAGTTCATCATGATGGATTTATAGCTTGACGGAACCGAACAACAGAAAGAACAACACGTCTTGAAAGAACATGAACATAAATCATTGCCGATCGACGTTAATCAATACTCTATCTGGCTAAAAGTTAAAAGGGAACCTCAAAAGGGAGCCTCATAGCGCCTCTTTGTCGGCCTATCATCGTTCAGCACCGATATTATGTGTGGCTGTTTTCCTAACTCCTCCTTTAACCTCTGATGGGAGCTCCAGTTAATTACACTCAGGCCTCGGCTGGACAGAATGAGCCCTGTTACAAAGGACATTTGGATTTGTTCACCCTGTTCGAAAAAACATTCCTCGCATTTTTTGGCCCACTTTGCCCACAAGGTCCTGCGCTAAAATCGGAAATGGCATAGGCCTACTGTAGGAGACTAATAAGGAAGAACCCGTTGACCTATTTGGTGGGAGGAACATACTTGGAGGTTCCACCCCTTGCCGTCTTGAGTCTTGAACGTAGACCTAACTGTGGCCAACTACAACAATGCAGCCAGACACAAAAGAAGGATACAATATATATATATATATATATATATATATCAAAAAGAAACTGTGTCTCAAATAAACTCACATCAGCTCCAGGTAATCCTGGCAATCCCGAAGAGCCGAATCTACCTGCATCTCCATCAGGTCCCTAAAAACAGAGGTCCAAAATACAAACATTGTTGAATGTGGTTGTTGTTTTTTTCATCCCACAAAACAAAGCAATTAAATACATAATTTCAGAATTCAATCAAATGTCATAGTTACAGGAGGACCGTCCTCGCCGCCCTCGCCTCTCTCCCCCTGGAACAAAACGGATGCTTTTAGATAGTGGAAACGGTGAGTAGGTGTCACGTGACATGAACACTAACCGAGAGGACTTACTGCGACGCCATCGATCCCCGGGACGCCTGCGGGTCCGGGAGGGCCAGCGGGTCCTTGACTCCTCTGGATAAAGGAGATCAAACATAACGGGAATGTCACTTTTAAACAGCTGAAAACGACATGTCATTTTTCACTTGAGAGCGGGGGACAAACTGGGGACAAACTGGGGACAAACTGGGGACAAACTGGGGACAAACTGGGGACAAACTGGGGACAAACTGGGAACAGGTGCGAACTGTGGTGCTGCGATACCGCGACGGC
>OMOT01078922.1:0-10634 GCA_900312575.1 Acanthochaenus luetkenii
ATTTAGATTTAACAGGTATTCTGCTTACCTTTTAAATAGCGGCCACCAAGTGAAGAAAGTTCAGTTCAAAGGCTTTTCCAATTCTTTACTCCGGTCCGTGATCCATTCCTCGTTTTACCCACGTCGAGGTCACCATTTGTCGTGTTTGGGAGTAAAAGTGAGAGAAGGATTGATACCAGACCTTAGAGCTGTTAGATTATTACTGCCAATCGCAGTAAAGGTTTAATGAGAAATCGACATGAATAAGAATCGTACGTACGGGTCTCTTCCAAACAGCAGTAAGGAAGAGCACACTCTGTATCAACATCACAGAGTTTATATAGAAAAAACAGTAGATGAATGTCATTGGCTGAAACTTGTGTGCTTCTCATTGGTCCATGGGTGACGGACCATTCCACGAATGTGCTGACGACATCTGGTCTGGTATCTCTTCATAAACAAGGAAAAGTCTGACCTAGGGATTTAAATGACGTACTCTTTCTAGACCGGACAGTTCTTGTCGCCAGAACTCTGAGAATCTTATCTGATGGAAAGGAGACGTTCTGAGCTTTTGATACTGTCTGGTCAGTTTGGAACACTCTTCTGAGAACAGAACATAGATATCCTTCAGTACGCACAGTCAGACCTGTGCTTAAATTTAAGTACATTCGGAAGTACATGTACAAATTGATAAATTCCACACTTTGTGTAGAAGTGATCGTACGCCTGGAGTACGCACAAATCTGTGCGTACGCACACTTGATAAATGAGGGTCCTGGTGTTCAGCTCTAACCAGCTATGTAGTAATGGTATTGATTCACAGAATGGCCAGGTTTGCGAGGAGGCTGGTTTCAATGGATCCAGGATTTTTTGACAAATGTGACGTGCATGTTTCTACTGAAGCGTATTGCTTTCACCTGGGGGAAAAAAGCCTGGTTTTTCCATATTAATGACATCTTTTCTTATAATTCTGAAGAAATATCTAATAATTCTGAGATAATGATTTGACCGTTTTATTTCCATCTTGGTTTGAGACATCTTTGAGTAATATAGATGGCATTGTCATTAGTTTGTTAACTTTTTGCAGGTACCATAGGACTTTAGGGTTGCTCAGGCAGAAAGCCCACTCTGATCTGGTTGACATTAGATGCGTTACCCTGGCCAGAATAACCAGAAAATAAGACTTCCGGTTTGGACGTTGAGCATTCCAAATAAAAGCATGGAAGTCTAACTTGTAGAAATAGATGTAAACAAATGTATTGTACTAGCAGTACCGAACCATCCAGGGATGGGTTCAGTACTGCCAGTACACCCGAGGGATGCACAGAGCTGTGGGTCACTGTTCATAATCAGCCAATATACGTTATTTATGCTCTAAATTGGTTAATGTGGCAGTACATTAATATATATGCCTGCTCTCCTCAGGTCAGGAGCTATGGGTAAAGCGGCTGAAATGGGCGGGGCTGCCCGGCTTTAACAAGCTGAGATGGACGGCCCTGGATGACCCTGCCTCCCCAGGCGTTACAGGAGCCTTCTGCAAGACCTTCAAGAACTTTGCCTTCTACTGGATCCTCAAGGCTGGACACATGGTAAGTCCCAGGCTAGAATAGTGCAGTTATGCATGATAGGGAGTTTGGAAATGACTGTCATATGGAATACAGATCAACACACCCAGTACAAATACAACTTTAGCCAAGACAACAAGGTTTTATCGCATAAGTACCTACTTGCCAATTCGTTACTCTGTTCTGATTACAAATGGATTATTTCCAGGATGTCTTTCATGTGCTCTTTGACTTTGTAGCTTCTATAGAGCACAATACTTGACTGAGACAAAAGACAATGTGAGACTTGTGCAATATGTTTGTCATTGTCATTCTGCACAAACCTCAGTATTTTTGTCTGTTAGTTCTGATGCTGCTATTTTACATCCCGTTAATGCTGGAATCCAGACTTATTACATATTTTCATTCATACATTTCTAAATGTGACACTTTTATGTAAATGTCCATTTCACTTTTCTCTATTGCTGTTTTCTATAACACAACTGTGATTCAAACTATAGCCAGTTCATGAAAGCTTTTACATTTGCGTTCGAAACACCTGGTGTCTGGTAGGATTTTCCCAGCGCCACCTACAGAAACTCGATAATTAAAGTCTCATCTAAATATACGAATTCCATGTTTCTTTGATGTTTCTGACAGATTCCTACAGACCAAGGACCCATGGCCTTACAGATGCTGAAGATGGTCACCCAGCAGGTCTGATCCACCCATTCTGATGCCAGCTGGATTGGCTCTGACAATCAGAATTACCATATTACCTGTTGTACTCCATTCTCTGCTAAGCCAAATCGCTAATATCTGTATTCTTTGATTACATGGTTAATTTGTGTATATTTTGGCTTTAGAATAATAAAGCCTTTTTTTTTTTTTTGTAACTGCTGTCGTGTCTTATTTTCTGTTGGATCAAATTGATTGAGGATTCTCATTGTTAATCTAATAATACATTGGAGAAAAGTGAAGCATGTGATTGGATAAATATTTTATGTACACAATTGCATATAGCATATTAATTTTCACAATTGCAAACATCACATTATACAGGAAATCTTACAAACTATATACATGAATGGTTTTGAGTGATCATTCACGAGGATACAAAAATCAAGATCCAAGTAATTGGAGAAGAAATATTAGATATACTTATTTATATATATAACATATTTCATACTTTTGTATGTTTTTCATATTCTTTATATTCTTCACTCATTTCTTCTTTACCTCAATATATCCAACTGCTGTGATTTTACCTGTTATTTTAAACAGCGTAATGCTGTAATCCATACAATTTCACATACTTCCCTTTCATATATTGTACTTGACATGTTGAATCAGATTTACCTACACTGAGCATAGCTGTTCAACTGAGGAGTCAGCTGATGGACACAACAGAACGTTATGGTAACAGCAGCAGTGGCACTACTCGACGTGTGAGGGTAAGCGTTAATGTTACTGGAAAATGTTTGCAACTTGTGTTTGTGCATTTTGTTCAAACGTATGGCGACGAAGTGGCCTGCATCTATTTTTCATTTGCTAATGTTAACGTTAGTTTTCTCAAATTACTATAACGTTATTCATGTGAAATGGGAAAACCTGAATTGTTTAAGTTAACGTGTGTAGTAAAGTGGCCGCAGCTAAAACATGTTGCTATTGGTAAATCTTTCCTCACATTTAGCAGATTTGAGTGATTTGACCTTTGAGTGAATAGCCAAAGAGCTAACAGCTAAAACAAATCTAAAATAACAACAAAACACTACAGCCATGTGGTGTCAGCCAGGTAAGTTAACTCTAACTGCCATCTGATGCAGAAGGGTCAGTGTTGACCTTGAGAGACCCACACACCGCTCCGTCCAGCACACCAAGGGCTGTGCTGCAACCTCTGCGATTAGACGGAGTCCAGCTTTGAACAGTCATCGGAACCTCTTCAGCCACCTGTGCCTCATTGAGCCAAGCATCCAGCCGCCCGGGGCCTCAACGTGTTTCATCTTCCTCTAAACTTCTGTAGTATGTATGTTAAGCATTGATCAAATTGTTATCATGATTATCTATTTGTTTATGACTATTCATTCATCACCACTATTCAATCGTAAGATCTACGTCCTCTGTTTTATATACATATTTTACCTGATAATTGAATGTGCTTTAGTTTAGTAATAAATATATTCCTTTGCATAGTAATCTCCTGTGTTTATTGTATGAGTCTAAATTCAAGCAAGCCGAGAATTCATGTCATTCAGACGAGACTGATGACATTGTCTGTTAGCTGGTGCCCCGTTCTCGAATTCAAATAGAATCTAACTAAATTATATTGCTATCAGACACCATTATTAACTATTCACACTACATACATATCATATCGAGGCGGCAGTGGCTCAGGAGGTAGAGTTCCCGCCCAGCAACCGCAAGGTTGAAAGTTCAAGTCCAGCTCCTTCCAGGGAAAAAAAATCAGTTGTGTCCTTGAGTAAGACACCTAACCCCAAATTCCTCCTGTTGAGCAGGTTGGCACCTTGCATAGCTGCCTCTGCCAACGGTATGATATGCAAGTTGCTTTTGATAAAAGCGTCTGCTAAATGCCGAAATGGTGTGAAATCTTCACACAAGTGTCCTAAAAAGCGGGACTCTCAAATGATGGCTGAACCATTTCAACAACTCAACCCCAGAAGACATTTAGTTTACTGATGTCACGTTACATGACTTCAGGGTATTGAAGTCTCATAAATAATTTACCTCTTTTTGTCACTTGGTGCAGCTTTAACTATTTACAGTAACACCCCCCAAAAATCTTGTCAAGCTTGGTTTTACATTGAGGCATAGCATCTGCAAACTTAAATGGTCATAAGCGTCAACAGATTGACTTGACTGTACAGAAGAAGTTGGGTTTCAAAACAGGTGCAATACAAATTCTAAACGTGCTTTAAAACGAAGCGATGCTTACTTGCGACCTCTCCCTGTGACGTGAACAGTCCAACCAAAGAATGATTTTCCCTTTTTAGGTTGTTTCATTTGATGATCAGAGGAGGCCCAGAAGCTTAAACTATCTAATATTTCACAAGAAAAAAGCTACAATTTGAGAAAAAACATAAATAATAATCTTACGACCCCCCCAAAATTATCTCACAATCCCTTTAGGGGTCCAGACCCCCAGGTTGAGAACCACCGCTCCAGTTCACCAGGAGTTCTTCTCTCTATTTAAATGTTTTTAAATAGCTGTGATTGAGCAATTATCAGTTACCATAGATCTCATAAGTCCAAATATGGACGTCCGGTTCCATGGCAATTTCTCTATTGGAAAATGAATGGGGTTTTCACATAATCGTCCCTGTCAGTCTTTTCAAAGTTAATACGTTTTTTGTATATTTATCTCTAATACCACAGGATCTATTGATTTCTTTAACCTTTTTCAAGTCCAGGCAGTAATTTTGCTATCAAGCTGAACACATAATTTGCATCACCCGCTGGCGGTAGACTTCTACTGTGAGTCTGTACGTTGCTTAGCAACCCTCACCCGGAAGTTGTACTCCGTCCCAAACTAAACATTTCACAGCGATCTACTACTCAATCATGGGGAAAGCACAACCTATATAATTAACTAGTTTCCATTTATTTTGTGACACACTGCATACATTTTGCCAGCTTTAAATATGGCGATTTAGCTAAAGTAGCGGTGTAATTAGGAACCTACTCAGTCTGCTCTGCTCCTTATGCTGAGAGAGAGGGGGAGTCCTGTCACCAGCGGGTGACGCAAATGTTATGCGCCCATGTGTTTAGCTTGTTAGCGAAATTACTGCTTTGACTTGAAAACAGTTACAATAAAACTTGAACGTCCATTTTTGGGCATGGCTGAAGTCACTTATAGTCATTTAATACTTTTTTACTGTTGCTCAGACACTTCCTTGTTTACTTCACTGGCTGCAGTTTTCTGCTACGAACACCTCAAATCGGAAGAGCTAGAAAGCGTTCTGTTTTAAGATTAAATTGTACTGTTGAGTTAAATACATGAGTAGGCTCTACTTGTGGATCTTGATAGGTCCTATCTATATTATGTAGAACCATATGATATATTTTAGTTATGGATATTCACATGTTTATTTACAGAATGTAGATGTGTCCATACTATTCCACTATGGCTATATCCACGATATTGAGTTTAGTGCTGATTTATTTATTCACTGCCATTTGCAGTGTTCGTGTAGTGCTTTTATTTATTTTAGGACATCACAGTGCCTCGTAGAATCTAAGAAAGACTATAAATGTGAAACGTAATTGTTAATTATACAAATATTCTCCAGTCTGGCCGTATTACGACTGTTTTTCCGTGTTCTTAAATCCTGTTCTTAGCTAACAACGAATCCCAAATAAGAAACCATTCAGGAATGCCAGAATTGTCCCGTGTTGACATAACGTTACATAATAGTATAAGCTACTATATAGGCGAAATTGCCTTACTGATGTACTGTATGTGCCTTTTGAGCCACCGTCTGCTCTGATGTCACCACATAGCAGCCGTCGCAGCGGAGCAGAGCGCGTGTGTGTGGTACAAATGTTGTGAATACTGAAAAAAAAGCAATAAAAACAAAATACGCCAGGAGGGCTAAAAGAGAGCTGCAAAGTCCGGTCTGTTTATTCTTACACGAAAAGTAACCGCTGGAGATAAAAGCTTAACAGGTTATGGGCCCAGGTTGTGTAAACAGACAACTAGCTTACTTTATTTATCCACATGCACCAGGCCAGACCTGAGTAAGTAACCTATCTAGACACTTCGCAGAGCCAACCGAAGAACATTGGAAAACAGTAAGACATGTTTTCAGGTATATCAAAGGAACAAAAGATCAGGGACATACCTTCAAACAGGATGACACAAATAGTCTAGGACTAAGAGTATTCACTGATGCTGACTGGCCTCAGACCGACGCAGCACTACAGGCTATTGCGTCAGTTTAAGCAAGGGAAGTGCTTTAATTTCATGGAAGACACGAAAACAACAAACAGTGGCTATTTCCACATGCGAGGCAGAATATATGTCGCACGCAGCAGCTATGCAGGAGTGTCACTATTTAGAACAACTCCTAGAGAACTTGGATAACTGCCAATATGCACAGACTAAAATCTTTGAAGACAACCAGGGCACCATAGCGATCGCCAAAAACCCAGTACACCGACAAAGGTGCAGTCATATAGACATAAAATATCAGTTCATCAGAGAAGTAGTAAACAGTGGAAGAGTGATATTAGAAAATTACCCCACTGAGCTAATGGTGGCAGATCTAATGACAAAGCCAGCAACTAAGCTGAAACTTAAGAGGTTTAATCCAGATCTATTTGGCACTTAAGAGTGCATAGAGCACAGGATCTATTTGGCACTTAGAGTGTACAGAATGTTAGTTTTGGTTTGCACTTATTGTCAAGGGACAGAATACTTTGTTGTTTTCAAGTGAACCCCAGTAAGTTCAAGTCGAGTGGGGGTGTTGACATAATTGTACAAGCTATTGTATAGGCGATTGTCCCATACTGATGTACTGTATGTGCCTTTTGAGCCACCGTCTGCTCTGACGTCATCACGTAGCAGCGGAGCAGAGCGCGTGTGTGTGGTAAAAATGTTGTGAATACTGGAAAAATAAAAATACGCCAGGAGGGCTAAAAGAGAGCCGCAAAGTCCGTTCTGTTTATTCTTACACGAAAAGTAACCGCTGGAGATAAAATCTTAACAAGGGCCTTTGCCAAGTGAATTGATCCTTCTGTTAAATTAACTATTAGAAATGTTGTAATACTTTTCCAACTGTAGCATGTTCTATGAATGTATCTTTCTTCAGGCCGGAAGTACGTCGACTCCGACCCTGTAATTCCGCTCCAGTCCTGTAGATGGCAGTGATCAGCTGTTACTGCCAAGCGATACCCATCAAAGAAGCTGGATAAACACACGTGTGGCACACACTATCAACATGGGTAAACGAAGGCAGAACAAGCAACTCTTTGCGAATTTGTCAAAAAAACAGAAGAAACACTTGAAAGACTTTGGAGAGGAGCATCCATTCCATGACCTGTAAGCAGCAAAGTAATCTCAGCCCTGTATATTTAGTATGTATATTAGCGTTAGCTGTTTGGCTAACGTTAGTCTAGGTCTTAGCTAAATGAAGCAGGCTATTAAGTCATGATACGATGGCTTAAGTCATAATTTAGCCGTGGTTAAATGTTATTAGGGGGAAACCTATTCACAACCAGGGATCAACCGACACGATACGTTCCGTTCTCCAAGCTCATTCAAGAATCAGGCAGTTTAACGTTTACTGGCTTATCGGCAAACGTAAACACCTCGTAGGACATGCCTGAATACCTTTTACGAAATGTTAGGATTCACTCTTCAATTCGGTATTCAGGTACATTGAACAGTACGTATTTCAACAACATATCAACTTGTAGAATGAGTTCGCCTGTAATCCCCATATCTTCCACCAACATTCACCGTGGCGGTAGAGTAGCCCAGAAGGGCGGTAGACGGCTTTGATTCCGACGTGCCATCGCGAACATCCCAGTCACTAAACTAACGTTACATGCCTGCATTGTGTTACAGCATGCGGATTACAAATGTCTGCTCTGAGGTGGCTCAAACTTTCACACACTATCCTTGGCCTTAGTATCATGACGACGGTCCCATCAAAGTTCTGATAAAGCCCTTCGTTTTCTGAAAACGCAGATTTAGGGACCTCGGAGCTAAAGCTAACGCTACCTCGCTGATGATGTTGCTATACGCTGTCGCATACACGGGTCACGTGGCCCTTTAGGTTCCTTGTGAATATGCCGAAACCTGCTGGAGGGAAGGGGTGCGCACAATATTTTGCGGGTTAAGAAGCGACTTCTGTAAATGTTAAGGCTATGATCAGACTGGCAGCCCAAATCCGATTTTTTTTAGCATATCCAGATTGGAATCAGATAGTTTTGACAGTCTGAACAGCAAAAAAACACATGGGAACGGATTTGTGCTAAACAGATTCGAACCACATATATAGGTGGTTTGAAAGGCGATTAAAATTGGATTTCTAAAGATGTGTCTCAGTCTGGACGCTCTAGCCACTCAAATCGAATATCAAACTGTCCTTTATGTCACTCGCAACGCAACACATAATGTTCCCTGGCATATTCTGAAATTGGCAAGCCATCTGTCATCAAACGTCCCGAGGACTAAATGTTCCCACCAGTCATTACTTTTCGGATGGCACCACACCTCTCGCTGCACAGTGCCTCTGCCGTGATTGCAGCCCGGAACATTGTTGTATACACCAGCCTCCGCTGATGTTGTCTGGTGCGACAGAGGAGTTCTTCAGTTGTCAGAGATTGTAGAGGCGCTGTTGAGCCTTTTTCACCACGATGTCAGTGTGTACAGTCCATACGAATTCCTCGGTGTGCACACCGAGAAACGTAAAGCTGCTGACCCTCTCCACTGCAGCCCCATCCATCCATCCATTGTCTATACCCGCTTACTCCTATTTTTAGGGTCACGGGGGGCTGGAGCCTATCCCAGCAAGCATTGGCAGCCCCGTCGATGGTAATGTTGGTGTACGTTCCCAACTGCTTCCTGTAGTCCACGATCAGCTCCTTGGTCTTGTTGACGTTGAGGGAGAGGTTGTTTTCCTGGCACCATAGTATCAGGGCTCTAACCTCCTCCCTGTAGGCTGTCTCATCGCCGTTGAAGATCAGGCCTACCACCATTGTGTCATCGGTGAACCTGACGACCGTGTTGGAGTTCTGCGTGGCCACGCAGTCGTGGTTGTACAGGAGAGGACTGAGGACGCATCCCTAGTGGGCCCCCGTGTTGAGGGTCAGTGCGGATGTGGTGGTGGTGCCAATCCTCACCACCTGGCGTCGGCTCGACAGGAAGTCAAGGATCTAGCTGCACAGGGAGGTGTTCAGGCCCAGAGCCCTGACCTTGCTGTCGAGTATGGAGGGAACTATGGTGTTGAATGCTGAGCTGTAGTCTGCAAACAGCATCCTCACATAGGTGTCCCTCTTATCCAGGTGAGAGGGTAATGTGAAGGGTAGTGGCAATTGCATCTGTTTTGACGGTATGCAAATTGCAATGGGTCCAGAGTCTCTGACTTTATTGTGTGATAATTCCTCAACAATATAATACATGTGATGGTTGTGGCCCAATTGGGATTTAAATTCTGTGTGTATTTTAACATCTGTTTAAATAAATTCATTCATTCAGATCATTGCTGAGGAACCTTTATTCTAAAAGGCTACGTGACCTGTTCATATGGCATCATAGAGGGTCATCAGCGAGGCAGCGTTAGCTGTAGCTCCTAGCTCCCTAAAGCTGCGTTTTGTGAAAAATAAGGCTTTATTGGAACTTTGATGGGATTGTCGTCATGATACTAAAGCCAAGGATAGTGTGTGAAATAGGGTTGCAAATTCTAGGGAATTTCCTTGATCGATAGTCGCCAAAGTTAATGAACAACTAATCGATCAATCGATAACGATACACCAAAAAAATGCTTATGAATATTTCTTATACTTAATCAAAGCTTTATTGAAACATTAGATAAATACACCTGTCATCATGGCATAACACAAACATAATTATGAACACTTGTTTTGTTTAAGTATATTTTAATAAGGCTCTGGAAATTTTGTTCACTCTTCCGAAGCGAATCAGTGACTAACACATTCGTCTATGACATACAACGTTAAAAAAAATAAGATGAGCCTTAATTAGAAACTTACATTTGCTAAATGATGATGAAATATTACATTACAGCATTTAGCAGACTCTTTTATCCAAAGCGACTTACACATTACATTACAGCATTTAGCAGGCGCCTTTATCCAAAGCGACCTACATGTCATACTGTTGGCGGAGGCAGCCATGCAAGGTACCAACCTGCTCAACTGGAGCAATTTGGGGTTAGGTGTCTTGCTCAAGGACACTACAACAAATTTTTCCCGGGAGGAGCTGGACTCGAAACCACTGACCTTGCAGTTGCGGGGCGGGAACTCTACCTCCTGAGCTACTGCCGCCCCCATACAAGTATACATTGCATGCATCATATACATAGTACATCACACCATGCACCACACTACACACAAACGCATATATTT
>OMOT01078928.1:0-12697 GCA_900312575.1 Acanthochaenus luetkenii
CACAGCGTACCCCGTCTTCCACTCCGGCATCTGCTCTCTCTCTGGTCCTCCACTTGCTCACCTCTACTCCCTCTCTCACTCCACACCTCCCACGTCACTCACTACCTTTGTCACGCTGTCTCCTCCTGCCCACACTTCTTCCTTCTTCATGAATCACACACTGAGAGAACCCCCCTAGTCATCTCTACTTCCTCCTTTTATAGGGCTCACTCTCCCCACTGATTGGCTCTATGCTTCCCTTCCACTTCCTCATCACCTGTCTCCCATTATGCTGAGTAGGGCTAGGGCTGTGCTTGCCTTCCACTTCCTCTTCACCTGTCTCCCATCATGCTGAGTATGGGGAGGACTGTGCTTGGGCCCTAGCGCCCCTAGAGGAGCCTGCCTACACTGCCTCTGTCTGCCACAATATGTTCTGTACAAATGTGGACCCACAGCAATATGGTCTAATAATGTCACATCTTCATAATTATGATATATATAATTAAATCATATTAACATGCCAAGTGTAATGAGATCCATCATAAACAGCATGAATAACTCTAGTTGTACATTTCAGTCAAATTTGACCATCATTTCATTAGCTGGCCTACCAGTTTATAAACCTCTGCATGTTCTGGCCATTAGGGAGAAAATCTCTGGCATATATCTTTCCTCATGAAATGCTTCAACGCCATTGTTATTGTTTAATTCATCCAATTTTTGTTTGGCTTTGGGTTTTATAGCACTATACACTCTTTCTTTTTATACTAAAGGGTCAGAATGGGTGCTGCCAAGCCTCAGGTGCTCCACAGCAATGTGTGGAATACTTGATACAACTCAAAGGCTAAAAACATCTCTGGGGAAATGTGCCTTATAGGCTTAGTTTACATTATAATGTGTATTAACATTTGCTTTAACCAGTTTATTTACATTTTGTTGTAATATTCTTCTCTTTAAAGTGGTAATCTGTGTGATCCTCATTTGTGTTGGTCAGTTCCTCATTGCTGCAGTGGATTTTGCACTGCAATTCCCAGAGATCACCTGTCGATTAAACTGTGTCCAGTACTGACTTATTTTTCTTTGGATTTTTTGTTGATGAAGTTGGAGTTTGTGTAGGTGGCGCTCTTTTCTTTGTCTGTTCAGCCATGGTGTCTAACGCTGCTCATGCTAACTATCCAGTTGTTCTATTTGTAACAAACGACCCGGAAATGTCAAACGCATCGCTTCCTGTGCTCCAGAGGATTTTTTCCAGGAAAGACCAACCAGACACTGGATATTTAGAACAGTAAATGTAAAAGCTCTCATGAACTGGCTATAGCTTCAATCACTATTGTGTCATTGACATTTATTTACATGAACATTTCTATTACAATTTCCAATGAGATTTCTGAAAATGACTTACAGAGATAGAGGGGTTCAGCATTATTTAATGGCAGGCTCTAACTATTCTTGTGAATACAAAAGTCAAATGGATTGAATTAATTGTGATTGTGTCTATACTCAGTAGCTGCTGTGGTTTATTAGTAGATTGTATTATATCTCTTCTCCACTTTTTTTTGGTTGACATTTCACCATCCTTTTTTGAAACTGAGAATGGACAAATTTGTCCATGCTATAGTGAAACATGTCAAAACTGGTCAGAAGCTCTACATTACAAATATTTACTTAATTTGCAGTATCTGAAAATTGGAACTTGTCACACTTGTTGGTTCACCTTCCCTTTTGGAAGTTTGATGAAATTGCATACTTTGTATACAGTCTTAAATAATAGATGTGGGGGTTGCTACCTCTAGTCTAGCTTCTGATAATAACCATCCTGATCCGCTTCTCTCTGTGTTTGTGACAGTTGTCAAACTGGCGATGTTGCATCTTTTTGTATCTTGGCAAAAGGGGGTAGAAAATGACCAGAGTGTACACTAATCTTTTAAGAAACCACAATATTCAACAAATTCTCGTGTCCAAAAAGTCAACTTTTCTCTAGTCCTCCATAGTCATTCATAGCTGCTTGATATCAGTTCATAACAGTTTCCAAAGATGTTGTAATATGAACTTTTACTGTGCCATAATGTCATATTGTGAAAATGTTGTGCTCATGTGGGTTGACATTGATTTTACATGTCATGTAAACCTAAAGGGTTTAACTTGGCCTCCTCCTGCATGTCTCCACCCGTCAAATGCTTGCTGGGAAATTACTTTCCCATTGTGGCATTTTGGATGAATTTTCCATGTTTTGGCTTATTGTCCCAGGATGAAGAAACATGTGGTGGGGAAAGTCAGATGTGAATTGTAGTAAAACAAAATACAACATTGGAGATACAGTGTTCCTGCAGGATACTTTTGATGTTATTTCATAGTATAGTATATATATAAAAACAAAAAAATATATTCCACTTTATATAGGATCTACCTGACATAGAAGTGCACACAAACTCTCCTTCAAGAGCATCAAAACAGCCCAAAACTCTTATTGGTAATAGTTATGCCACTGTTAAAATCAAACCACAGAGTTCTTCTGTCACCACTATGTAACTAAGATCTTCTGTGACAAATAATCCAACCCACTGGCCACCAGAGATCTTAGTGGGTTTTCAGTTCACTGTGTCTAAACAAAGCAGTCCCCACAAACCAAGAGAACCTATTTCAATTACATTCAATATTGCAAGGGTTTCAGTTGTACAGGACTTGGCTCCTTCCCAAACCAAAACCCCTGTGTCTTCCTTGGAGGGCAGCATTCACAGAAACCAGAACTGATCTGTAATGAAAGACCATGCTTTTGTGCAAAAGGAGGATAACTCATGGGAAATTAGATAAACCACCAACATATGCTACAATATCCAAATCGTAACCAATGTAACTTGCTAAAGGAGTTCACAGCACGACGGTTGTATAACAAATAGGAGCATATTTTACATTCTGAGGGGCAGTTTCCAATACAAATGCACAATTCCAGACTCTTATCTCCCTGCAAAATACATCCCAAAATGCGATTGTTCTTAAATTAATACACTGCAATTGACTGCCCCTGATGCACTATAGAGGCTTTGCACTTTTGTCACAAATATCCCATCAACCACATGTCAAAGTCAAAGTCAAGTCAGTGCACTGTATAACACAAGGTCAATCTGAGCAGTGAAATTCTTAGGACATGGCAAACAACAACTACGTAGTAGGCATTAAAAAATATACTGTATATATATACTGTATATATATATTCATAGTTAAAAGGATCACAAATAAGGGCAAAAATATACATAACAGTGAAACATGAGCAATTCCAGTGCCTAAAAAAGATGGGGAATATAGACAGTAAGAATAAGGATATTCAATATTATAAATATAAAGTGAAGGAGTACCAATGGATATGTACATTAAATTGTGGTGATGTACAATTAATGTACAAAGGAAGTGACTAGAGCATATAATGGGGTGATCAATGTGATCATTGAGATTAATGTTGCTGGTTGACAAAACTGATGGTCAGGAGGGGGAAACGGTTTGTGAATCTGGTAGTCCATGCCCGGATGCTCCGGTAACGGATACCAGAAGGTGGTAGCGAGAACGGTCCATAGTCTGGGTGGCTTTTTTGATTTTCCGTGCTTTCCTAAGACATCGTGTGTGGTAGATGCCTTGCACGGAGGGGAGGTGGCAGCCAATGATGCGCTCCGCTGTCTTCACCACCCTTTCAATGGTCCACCTGTTGAAATAAGTGAGAGTTTTGACAGACATGCTAAACTTCTTGAGTCTCCTCAGGAAGTATAGGCGCCTTTGGGCAGTTTTTACTGCCGTGTCCAATTTTCTGGACCAGGAGAGGTAATAATTGATGAACACACAGAGGAACTTGAAGCAGGAGACTCTCTCCACTTCAGCTCCATCGATATGAATGGGGGCGTGATGACATCATCCTTATATCTGTTGGCACGATATGGAAATTGAAGGGGGTCCATGGTGTCAGGAAGGGAGGAGCAGATCTGATTATAGTACTTCATGATGATAGAGGTCAGTGCTACAGGACAGTAGTCATTCAGGCAGGTGATGGGATGTTTCTTTGGTACAAGGACAATGGTTGTTTGTTTGAAGCAGGTGGGGACTGCAGACTGTTTCAGGGAGAGGTTGAATATAGAGGTGAATATCTCCGCTAGCTGGTCGGCACACACGCTCTGAGGACACGGCCTGGAATGCCATCTGGCCCTGGTGATTTCTGAGGGTTTACTCTTTTAAAAGCTCTCCTCATGTCAGATAGGGACAGTGAGGGAGTATTGGTCCTCAGCTAGCCTTACAATAGGGATGGTGTTGCTCGCCTCAAACCGTGCATTAAAGATGTTGAGCTCGTCAGGAAGAGAGGCGGTGGGCTGGGCATCACTGCTATTGTTCCCCTTGTAGTCTGTGATGGAGCGCAGTCCATACCACATGTGTCTGGGGTCAGAACTGCGGTAGTCAGGCTCAAACTTGTCCCTGTAAGCTCTTTTGGCATCTCTGATGGCTTTCTGTAGGTCATATCTGGACTCCCTCAATGCCTCCAGGTCCCCAGAGCTATAGGCAGAGGAACGTGCTCTGAGCTCTGAGCTTAGCACGGACATCACCATTAACACAGGGCTTTTGGTTGGGGAAAGTCCTAACATTGACTCTCGGGATAACGTCGTCAATGTACTTGGAGATGTAGCCTGAGACAGAGTCTGTGTATTCATCAATGTCCCCATCAGCTGCAACACAGAACATTTGTCTGTCTGATTCCTCACTCCAGCGTTTAACTGTCCGGAAAACAGTTTTTTCCTGTTTTAGACATTGTCTGTAGGTTGGGAGGAGAAGAATAGAAGTGTGATCCGCCTTTCCAAAGGCGGGGTGGGGGAGGGGTTTATAGCTGTCCTGTAGTTGAGAATAACGGTCAAGAGTCTGATCACCACGGGTAGGAAAGTTAATATGCTGGTGATATTTAGGCAAAACATTCCTCATATTAGCCCTATTGAAGTCGCCAACAACAATAGAAGCTACCTCAGGGTGAGCGTTCTCCAGACAATTAATTATTCCGCAAAGGTCCTCTAGCGTGCGCGTTTTATCTGCCTGCGGGGGTATGTGGACTGCTGTGATTATAGCGGAGCTGAATTACCAGGGGAGGTATAAGGGCCGGACTTTTATAGTTAGAAGTCAGGTTTGTAGGTACTGCTATATCCGAACCCCAGGGAGAGTTAACCATAATGCAGACCCCACCGTCTCTGCGTTTACCGTAGTTCTATCCTGCCGGTAGATGGAAAATCCAGCCAGGGTAACGTCAGGTATCGTAGGGTCTAGTCAGGTCTCAGTAAACACCAGCACGCAGCAGTTCGCAATATCCCGCTGGAAGTTAATAAGTGCGTGTAGTTGTTCCATTTTATTGTCCAGGGATTGAACATTTGCCAGTAAAATGCTCGGTAGCAGCGGATTGCAATATCACAGCCGAGATCTGAATAGGATACCGGCACGTTTGCCTCTTCTCTTTCTCCTCCATCGGCGGCAGGACAAAGGAATCGCAGCATGTACTCCGATAAGTTGAGGAAAAGTCCGTATCCAGTGACAAACTAACTTCCAAAAGTGCCTGTCGATCATACTGTATTAGCGACAGTGCAGTATGTACAAAAATAAAACAATACAAATAATAATAAACACAAAACTACAAGTTGAATGCGGAGTCATTGTCAGTGCAACCATTCTATGGTGCACGTCTTCGATCATCATGTGACTCCATCATGGAGGTCCACTAGGGAATTAGCTGTGTGCAAATAAATATATAATTACTGGGCAAGAAAAAGAGGGATTGTTGTGTTAGTGTAGTTCAATTCAGTAATGCTATAAGTAAAAGTGAATTGTCTGATAAGGTAGATTTGTTTCCAAATGTAGGCTATTGTGACACAGTAAACTGTCTTTAGCCCTAGTCTCTAATCCAAGTTCAAGCTTGAGAAGAGTTCAGTAACCTGAACAAACTGTTGGTTTATGGCTTCGTTAGCTAGCCCTAGTGGAAATTCCAGTAATTTACGAGTAGGGAAATCGAACTGCCTCCAGTTGGTTTCATCTGATTATTCCAGTAGAAAATTCAACTGGTTTGTAAATGGTATGGAACTGGTTTATTTATAAAGAAATTGGAATGTCTGTTTGTGTATAGTGGTGTTATGTCAACAGTGTGGATACTGGTCTTAAATGGTGATACTGGGTTTAACTGGCCTCTGGTGGTTTCAACTGGTGATCAAGCAATAGTGGTGTCAGCTGGTGTACTGATGTTAACAACAATAGTAGCAACAATAGCAAAAAACATCAATATAATTACAAAACGTCAAACTTATCAAACTTATCAATATATTTTTATATTACATTACATTGTCAACAGTAGTCAAACCAACCGTATATTGCAGTCTTCATCAGCTAAGCCTTCAATAGGAATCAGTAGCATTCATAGAGTTAGGAGGTTTGTTTTTTGTAGAAGAGTAGAAGGAGACCCTTACATGTTACATAGGTCAGTTCAAGTAGGGTCCAGGGGCCTCATTCATCAACCGTGTGTAGACAACGTTCTAAATATTGTCCTACGAACAAAATATAGAACCTGTCTAAGTACAAAAAAATCTGTATTTATCAAACTGCCGTAGACAGGTCGTATGCACGCCCCCAATACAATGCTTTCCATTTGTAGTTTCCCCATTATACCACTGGATGCTGTGCGTACGCACAGTCAGACCTGTGCGTAAATTTAAGTACATTCTGAAGTATAAGTACAAATTGATAAATTCCACACTTTGCGTAGAAGTGATCGTACGACTGGAGTGCGTACGCACAGATCTGCGCTTAATGAATGAGGCCCCAGGTGTAATCTGGTAAGATGGGGTTTTTGTCTCCAGCAAAAGATGGGTGGCGATTCAGCCGCTCTGATAGGTGGGAGCTCATTCAACCATTGTTGTGCCAGGGATGAGCTTGTGATGAGCGACTTTTGAGTCCACATAGTGATGAGGGGACTAGGCGACCTGCAAGGGTGGAGGAGTACCAGTGCCTTAAATTTGATACGATCAGAGATGGGAAGCCAGTGAAGTGACCAAAAGAGGGGAGTGACATGGGAGAAATTGAATTTGTTGCCCAACTGTAAACACAAACTATTTTGTCTTTCAATGTAACTTAGATTTCACACAAATCTGTATTTGTGTAAATTACACACTGTGCTCATTACCAACTGCCATAACACATAATACTGACAAATGGCAATACAAAAACAGATTAATCAATTTATGAGTCACAGCATTTACTGATGAATATTTTGATGATTACTTTCTCTTCGTCCATTATCTTTTCAGAAAACAGTAATGTAGTTCTAAGAATTTATTCTCTGTCTAGTCTGTGTGTGTGTGTGTGTGTGTGTGTGTGTGTGTGTGTGTGTGTGAGTGTATGTGTATGTGGTGATGCGTAGGTGGTTGCACCAGGGCTGTTCGTCTGCATACTATGAGATAGGCACCACTCTGTAGAACTGGCAGCAGTTGCATACAGTACAAGCTACTGGCATGTTAAACCAGTAGATCTACTGGTAGAGAATTGGTCCTAACCAGTTAAACTGACACCAGTTGAATCCTATAGAAACCATTAACACGTTAAACCAGATATAAACTAGATATACTGGGAGTGAAATGGTTTATCTCTTGTGATCTTATTATAAAGGATTATAAAGTTTGCAGACGCCACCACAGTTTTCAGCCTGATAAGCAACGACGACGAGATGGCACGGTGGCTAAGTTGCCTCACAGCAAGAAGGTTGTGGGTTCAAATCTCAACCTGGCCCTTTCTGTGTGGAGTTTATATGTTCTCCCTGTGTTCACGTGGGTTTCCTCCGGGTGCTCCGGTTTCCTCCCACAGTCCAAAGACATGCAAATAGATGTGTTTGTGTGTAGTATATGATGTGATGTACTATGTATATGATGCATGCAATGTAAAGCCCTTTGAGACATACTTGTATAAATGGGCTATATAAATAAAACATGATTGATTGACGGAGTACAGAGATGAGATAGCCCAGCCGGCAGGGTGGTGCAACGATAACAATCTTGCCCTGAACTAAAGACTAAAGAACTCATCGTGGACTTCAGAAGAGACCATCAGCTTCCCACCACCAGGGATCCATCAACATCAACGGGAAACCGGTGGAAGTCTCAGTTGACCTGGCTTGGAACCACAACACAGACGCCATGCTGAAGATGGCACACCAGCACCTCTACCCTCTACGGTGCCTGAGGAAATGCCTCATAAGAACTCAGTGGCTTGTGAACTTTTACCGTGGCACCAAGTGGCGTCACTGTGTGGTATGGCAACACCACTGCACTGGAGAGAAAAGCCATCTAAAGTCGTGAGGACAGCAGAAAAAATCATTGGGTGTGCTCTTCCATCCATCGAGGAAATCTTCCGGACCAGGTGTCAAAACAAGACCCGCTCCATCATCGGAGACTCCGGCATGGGCATAAACTGTTCTCCCCACTGCGATCCGGCCGCCGGTGCTGCTGTATACAAACCTAGGGCCTCATTTATACAAATGTTCTTAGATTTATGCTTGAACTTAGTCTTGAGATAATTTCCGACGGTGTGCTTACGTTCCATTCATAAAAGACACTGAGCATAAAAAACCATGCTTACGCAGGTTCTAAGAAGTCCATTTGTAACTTATGCTTAACTTATGGTCACCTAATAGGGTAAAACCGTTGTTACATTATTTGCACGGTTATAGGCTATTATATACTGAAAAGAAAAAGAACTCACCAAGAAGCCACCCGTCTCCATGCTCACCAACTTCTAGGCGCAGGCCGACTCTGCTGTGGCGCAGAATGAATGAGTCGTACGTAGACCCTGGCTACTTGGAGCTTACATTCAGTAGTTGCATACGGGCATCGCAGATGATCTGAACATTCAATGAATGGAAATTCTTCCTGTTAACATATGCATGTCAATCTACAGATGGTGCGCATCAGGCAATATATGTGCAGTCAACTGCACCTATGACCCCAGGGAAATTAAATGAGGGTACAAACCCGACGAGCGCCTGTTTGTCGGCTGTAAATGGGTAACTAATGTATCTCGTGGACAATATGTGCAGAATTGCCTCGATCACGTGTGGCAGGATGTGGCTGGATGATGGCTGTGACATGCCCAACCTGTCACTAATTTTCATCTGGAATGTCCCAGTAGCAAGAAATACCAGAGTGGACAGTACTTGGACAGATACGGGTATGGCATGATTACAGCGCGTCTTCCTTTCCAGATTAGGGACTAAATCTGCACAAAAATCTTATAGCACATACAGATTTATAAGCCATGGATCATCATGCGCCAAAAAGTCATTCCGGTCTCTGAAAACTGTCCTTTCTAAAAGCATGGTTTTCCAATAACGCAAGGACAGCCATGGTAACTATTTCACACATTTTATAGAACGTTGCATCCTGTTTTTAATTCAAAATGCCTTGCATCTGGCAATTAATTCCTCACACCTTTAATTAATGGGGTGGCAGTAGCTCAGGAGCCCAGCAACTACAAGGTTGAAGGTTTGAATCCAGCTCCTCCCGGCGAAGTGTCGTAGTGTCCTTGAGCAAGACACCTAATCCCAAAATTGCTCACGTTGAGCAGGTTGGCGCCTTGCATGGCTGCCAAGTCGCTTTGGACAAAAGCGTCTGCTAAATGCCGTAATGTAATGTAATTGATCATTCCAATCACATTGGTCATAAAGCTAATGCAACGTTCACCACAGACTTGGAAGTATGCGTCCCAACCTTCAATGCCCCTACAAAACCAGTAGGAAAGTCACTTACATCAAGTCTAGACTTTGCGTAGAGATAAGTTCATTTCCACATCAAAGTGTCATTTAAATGTTTGTTTCTTACAGTCCAATTGTTTTCTTTTCAAACTGCAATACTGCGATGTGGTGGGAACACAGTACAAAAAAGATATGTTGTGAGCCTTGTGGGGCTCCATAGAGAAGCTGCCAGGCTTTCAGCTAATTTCACGCATGCGCTCTTTGTCATTTCCAGTCGTATTCATAGAGTAATGCATGTTTCCCCTGACCATCAGAATCAGTGGTGAGTGGTGACATTGGGAGGAAGGTTGAAGGAGGAGCAGTGCTGGCAGGTTCCTGAAGGGGCGCTAGAGCCCAGAGACGGCTCTCCGCCCCACTGCAGCTGAGGCAGAGAGAGAGGGCGGTCAGGGCCAATGAGGGAAGAGAGCGGCAGCCTTAAATAGAGAGATGAAATAGAGAGGTGTGTGACCCATGGGGGAGAGTTGGAGGAAGAGTGGGAGAGAGAGCGAGATAGATCGAGGAAAGCCTAGGCTGTGTATGACCGACCAGACCGAGAGACCTGCTGTGTGCCTGATCCCTGACCGCCTGACAGCCCGCCTGGCTACCGACCCCTGCTTGTCTAATGACCACTCTCCTGCCTTAACCCCCGGACTCTGTGTGAGAATAAGCAGTTGCGCCCCAGAAGCGGTAATAAACCCATTGTTTCCTATATTCCTTGTTGTGGACATTATCTCTGTTATCTCCGGCCCGGTGGACACTCACATTTCCCCCGTGTGTGCCACAATATTAAAGGAATTCGCATGTGAAATCAGTGTCCCCTTATGCGAAATTATAAACATGTCTTTCCAAGAAGGAACTGTTCCAAGCCAATGGAAAGAGGCCAGTGTTTTAACCATACCCAAGACACTTTTCACGAACTAAGCGCAATCTCCCTAACAACTCAACTTCCCAAGCTATGTGAGCAGTTTGCTGTAGATTGTATCTTAAAGGATATTACAGACAACCTCGATCCTAAGCTATTCGGGAGTAGGCAGAACCACTCCCTAGGACACATGCCTTGGTCAGTCTAATGGACTATCTGCGACGCCTGCAGCTAGTGCAGAACGCTGCTGTGCGCCCCTTGACTGGCACAAAGAAGCGTGACCACATCATACCGGTGCTGGCCTCCCTGCACTGGCTTCCTGTTTGCTTAAGGATTTATTTTAAAATTCTGTTGTTTGTTTTTAAGGCATTGAATGGTCTGACCCCTCAGTACCCAGCTGAACCATGTTCGTACCCCAGTTAGAGCACTGAGGTCATCAAACTAGGTACTTTTAGTTGTCCCAAGGTCTAGGCTAAAGACTAAAGGCGACCGAGCTTCCACCCTCCAGCACATGAACTGGATGGTTGGATTGAAGACCAAAAAATGAAACTCAACCACAAAAAAGGTTTGGCATTCATGACCCTGATATGGTTTCCATTTAGAGAGGCGACATACACCCCTCATTGGAGTATTCCAGCCCTGTCTGGCACAGCTCCCTTACCACAGACCAGTCCACAAGGATGGAGAGGATACAGAAACGCGCCTGCCGGACCTCTCTTGGGCATAGGTATACCACCTACTTGGATACACTATCAACCCTCAAGTTACCCTCATTATCAGACATACGCTCCAGCCAGTGCATGAAACCTGTTCAGGGATTGGGTACCACCCCTTCCCGAGGAAGTCTCAGGACAACAGACCCGCAATAGCAAAATGCTTGCAACTGGAACAGAGAGCTTCAAACTCACCGTTACCCTATCTAGCTGGACACTTAAACTATCATGGATTTTAGATCTCCACTTCCTAGATAGGACCTATCTATCTATTTATTTTACAGCAATGTAATTACGATATTTTTTTTTAAACAGCATTGGGTTTATTTAAGAACCTGTAATTTTGCTGAAATTACCATTAAACAATAATAAGACCTCCACTATGACCAACAGAGGGTGCAATAATGGGATCAGGATGGGAGGAGGCAAGGCAACGCAGGAGGTCTCCCAGTCCTGGTTCATGCGTTCTGTCTGTCCATTGGTCTGGGGGTGGTAGCCTGATGACAAGCTGGCCTAGGACCCTATGAGGGAACAGAAAGCTTTCCAAAACTGTGAAGAGAATTGGGGGCCCCGGTAAGAAACCATGTCAACTGGAACACCATGGAACCTAAACACATGCTGGATCATGAGCTGGCGCAGGGTAGTTTAGGCCTATGACCTGCTAAAAATGTTTTTTTTTAAATTGTATTTTTTCCTTTTGATTATTTTTTCACAATAAAAAAATACACAAAGAATTACAAAGATAACAAATAATGTACAGTGCAGGGAAAGGAAGAAAACCCAGTGGGCTTATTTGAAGCCTGTAGAAATAATATGACTATATAATAGTGATGTAAAAACTATTAACAAAATAAATATAATAATATTAATAAAAATATCAGTATGTATGTGTGTGTATGTGCGTGCATGAGTGTGTGATGTGGATATTTGTTTGTGAGGTGGATATTTGTTTATACACCGGAGCCATAGGCGCCGATTTATGTTTCTGCCGGTGGGTGCTCAAAACAGTTGAATGCCCCCACCCCCACGCCCAAGATAAACCTTCTGCAATAGCCATAGCCTACATGACTTGTTGCTATACGGATTTGGAAAAAGTAATCAAACGTACGCATTTCAGCACCATAGGAAATTAACAGCGACCGACACACACGCACACACACAAAATATTTACAGGGATTGGCGATCAAAAGTTTAACTAACGATACACACCATGAAACGCACGGAAAGTAATAATCAATGCCACCGAATTTATTTCGTAAAAAGGCTCACATGAACATAAATCATAGGCCAAGTGCAAAATCCGATACCACCGTGGCTGTGAGACACCGTACAGCCATAAAGAACGCAACATAACAGTATCAC
>OMOT01078940.1:0-10890 GCA_900312575.1 Acanthochaenus luetkenii
CCAGACCTCCTCCTTTCTTCTTGCCGCTTTGCTTCTCCCTGTCCACCCGAACTAGCGTGAAGCTGGCTAGCTCGCCCGAACAGTCCGGTATATTCCCATTCAGCCACGTTTCCGTGAAACACAGCAGACTGCTCTCCCGGTACTGACGCTGGCTGCTCACCAGGGCTGCGAGTTCGTCCGTCTTGTTGGCCAGCGACCTCACGTTCCCCATTACCACAGATGGAAGGCAAGGTTTGAATCTCTTATTCCTCTCTTTCACCATCCGTCCCGCTCTCGTTCCCCGTCTGTGTTTACGTATCTCCGTCGGTATTCCTGCCGACGGGGCTGATGCTGTAGACTTTAGCGCGAGTAGATCCTCTCGACTGTAGCGTAGCATCTTCGGTTGGTGGGTTCAGGTGTAGAAAATAAGTCCGTAAATGTTGTTAGGTGGTACGTTTAAGTGTCCAAGGGAAAAAACAAAAAGTAAGAAATAAGCACTAGGCTAAGAGATAAGCTAAGAGGTAGCACTATGAGCGGGAGCTGCTGTAACAGGCGGCCGCACTCGGCGGCGCCAACTAACTTATCCAGTGTGACTTACAATTAAAAAGAGAATGAGAGAAAGAGAGAAAGAGAGAAAGAAAGGATGGAAAGAGCAAATGGGGGTTAAAATAACTTTAAAGTGAGAATGAGAGAAAGTGTGAGTGTGAGACTACAACAGCACATCTAAGGTTGAATCGGTTGCTTCCTGAGGCTTTCAGTCTGAGTAAGCTGCTAACCCTGGCACCTTCACATTTCTGTTAGTATACAAGTTCTACAGAAAATTCTGGCCACCGGATTAACGGCCATGTGGGTTGAGGCTGTTTTCTCCACTTTCAACACAAAGTAACAACTATTACTAACTTTACCACCGGTTCTTTCTCCATTACCATTACGGTTGCTGTTAACTTTTCCCTCCGCTCTAGCTGAAGAGAGGCCAGGTTCAGCGTCTAGTGTTGTAAATGTGTGCTCTTTTATGGGATTTGGTTCTTTATGAGTCACCAGTGGAAAGATTTGTTCAATTGATTTCGTTCATTTGGTTCAGTTGGCCATTATGAGCGGGCGAGAGAGTGAAGACATCTGGTGAATGATGAATGAGAGTCGAAAGAGCGGGTCAGCTCCACTTAGGAGAGTTCTGAACGATGTAATGTCTACCCAGTACCGCTAGAGAACCACTAGAGTGTAGACAAAATCAACGAGAACCGTGAGTTATAAGAAACAAGCACATTTATTTCTCGTTCATCACTCGTCGACCTATATAACATTATAAAAATAGGAAATGCTACAAATAACTAAACTAAATAAAACAGGCTATGCCAAATTAAACTCTCCATTGTTGAGCTGCACGTGATGTTGCGTGTTGTGCAATGGGGGTTAAGGTACACAAATGGGCCTGGCATCAAATTGGATTGCCTAGTCCTTTTAGATCTTTAAAGCCCATGATGGCTTTTTTATTAATATTAATATTTTGTGGCAAAACTGTCATTATGTAGTGATGGAGCCAGAGCCATGAGTGGCAGCCAAGCTGGATTACTTGGGCATGTGAAGAAAGCTGGACACACTGTGGGCTGGATCTACTAAGGGTACTAATTTGGATGTGCATTCTAAACATTTGTGTGTTTGGTTGATGGCCGTGTTGCAGGTGATTTATTAAGAATCATTGCGTAAATGACAACAGGTGCAACCGTGGTGGAGACAGCAGTATTTAAATGAAGGGTTTGCATGTTTAATGGTTTGTACCATGGAGAGTTTGGACGGGCAACAGAACCACAAGCAAAATGAAATTTGAGCCTATAGAATTAGAATTAGAAGGTTAAAATAGGCTACAATAAATGTCAGAGCTGTAATAGATTGTTTTGTGAATGCAAGAAATGTGTTTTTAGAATATGTTTAGAACTTTGAAAGTAATTTCATAATTCTTTTCTGGTTTATTTGCGCGTGCTATGAGTTTGCACATGTTTTTACACACGCAAACCTTTCCACCGCAAGTCCCTGACCTCCAAAGCACTATTGAAAGTATTATGAGAAGTAATGAGCTCAGCAATGCATTTGACACTGTTGTAAAGGTTGTAAACCTTATTAAGAGAAAAACATGAAGTACACGCCTCTTCTCATCCATTTGTGAGGCCTTAGGAAGCGAACACACCTCTCCTTTACCGCTGACAGGTGAGATGGCTGTCTCTGCTGATTTCTGACTCGAGCAAAACCACAATGAGCTGACTGCTATCTTCAGTGACAAAGACTGGTTAACTAAGCTGGCATACCTCAAATATTTCTGCTGAGCTAAACAGGTTGAAAGCTCCATGCAAGGGAGAGACACAAACGTCCTAAAGCTGTATGAAAAATTGGAGGCATTTATGGAAAAAATAAAAAGGTTGACAGAGCGAGTGGAAGATGGGGGCGGCAGTAGCTCAGGAGGTAGAGTTCCCGCCCCGCAACTGCAGGGTCGGCGGTTCGAGTCCAGCTCCTTTCCGGGAAAAATCTGTCGTAGTGTCCTTGAGCAAGACACCTAACCCCGAATTGCTCCCGTTGAGCAGGTTGGTACCTTGCATGGCTGCCTCCGTCAACGGTGTGATGACATGTAGGTCGCTTTGGATAAAGGCGTCTGCTAAATGCTGTAATGTAATGTATTGTAATGGTAACATGGCTGTTTTAATGCAACACAGGGGTCGAGCCTAACTGTCACAGAAGAGGATCAGCTGATTTAGTTGTCCACAGACTCTGTTCAGAGGCACAGATGTGAGACCCTTGCGAAGTTCTGGACAGGTTGTCAAGCAGAGTTTCCAGCAAAGGTTGCTATGGTTTCCATTCTCCTAAAGTTTTATTCTAAATCTGAAGGTTCATGCTATCCCCAAAAACATCCCTGCAGTTGGATACGACGATCCAACTTCTGAGCCTTTGCTCGGTCTAGACTGACATGTCATTGCATGAAAATGGCATTGTGCATGTTGTGTATTGTATTGTTTGTCATGTTTTATTTCCCTCAAGCATCAATAAAGTGTTGAAATAGTTATTCAGTCATCTATGCAACTACATCAGTAGGACTAGGTCCCCGGCACAGCCACATCACCACACAATTCCTCCTGTCCCCTTGAGCTACGGTGGCCTGTAATTGACACAAACAATAAAGCCACATGTTCACAATAGAGACGATTAGCTAGCCAATTATAGCAGAGACCCAACAGGAACTGTGATGAAGAAGACATAATGCTTTGTCATTTGCTTTCATTTTGCACTGCTGGTCACTCGCTCATAGCACCATTATGTTTGTTCTAAAACAGAGTACAGGCCAGAAAGGGAGTGAGTGAAAGCCAAAACTTTCAGCACCTGGAAAAGTTATCTATGAGTGATTGGTATTGATCACCAACCCTGAAAAAAACCCACAGATATATTATGGTAATTTTGTGCCATGGGACAGTGAAATAGTACTTAAATCGTCACCAATAATTCAATACCCCCATGTGGGTGTGTGTGTGTGTGTGTGTGTTTGGGGGCTGTTAGTTGAAAACACCAGTAACCTTAAATATGTAATACCCAGCCAGTGTATGTTAGATTAAATCTCTCTGCCTCGACTAGCGCAAATGTCATATACATGTCTTAGTCTGATTTTATTGAATCTTAATCAGTACATTTAAAATCACTGTAAATAACATGGTTCGATTTCTGCAAAATCTGTCCATTTATTTGGCCATTGAAAGACCTTGGTCTGATTTCATTCATATCATTTCATTTTTGACACACGCACACATTTAACGGCACACATTTAACCCTAAGCCTAACCCTCACCACTAGATACCTAACCTGACTCAATTGTAACCTAAACCTTATTCTAACCTTAACACTACACCCAAATCAGTGGGCAGGAACAGTGCAGCACAGTGTAGTATTGTACAGTACATTACAGAACAGTACAGTATAGTATACTACAGTGCGGTATAGTACTGAAAGTGTGGGAGGTCATAGAACATGGCTGCCCCGAGGCTAATCCAAGAATAAACACACACACACACACACACACACACACACACACACACACACACACACACACACACACACACACACACAAACCCCATATCGTGTGATGTGTTTGTTTGTTTCTTTTTATTTCTGTATTTGTGTTGCACTTTGTGGCAAACCTGTTTGCTGAGAGTGGTTTATAAATACATTTCAGTTGACACAGCTGTTTGTTCACTGCTGTAAATGCATGTGCTGGCAAGACTGAGTGTTGTATTTGCAGTGGTAAATTGGGATATAGCTCTGAATAGAGGGTTTGTCTTCAAAATGTCAGAGCCAGTGTTCAAGTCAGTGATTTTGTTCTTTTCTTTCAGCTGTGATGTTACAGTGTTAACCACCAAACCACCAGTCCACTGGCACCACACCATCATATCAGCTGGCTGGCTTAAACCAACTCTCTTCTGTATTGGGTTCTATACATGAAGGCGTTGAGGGATTTTCCCCCCTGACTGCAGGAAAGGAATGAAATATGTGATGTCCTACAAATGCTTCCATTATGTGAGATACGTATCACTTTATTCCCTCCGTTTCCCAGGTGTCAGTAAGTGGTTTTCAGGCCTATGGGAGCCATCCACAGCTCTCATTAACTATGTCAGCCTGCCTATTAGAAGCCTTGCCGTGACCCTGTCTTCCAACATGTCATCTGCTGGCGTCTCTGTGGAGCCATGCATTACTTAAAGGGCTCATCGATTGCCAAAAGAATCGCTGGGCCTCTGACAGTCAGCCTGGCTGAGGAGACCGGAGAGCCGCAGACCTCCACCGACTCCAACAACCTCCTGCAGTTCCTTCCCTCCCCATCACCACACCAGTCAATACTACTCTCTATCGATAGGAGAGAGCAATGGGTTTTCATGACTCCAACTATTACCTGCTTGTATCGACAGCCGTCAGCGTCCTCAGAGAAAACATTTAGAAAAAAAGAAATGAAAATGTGTCTTTGGGGACTCGGCCTTTCTCCACCTGCAATCATCCCCTTGCCACTTGACTGGAGGTTGAAATGAAAAGAGCCCAGAGTCTACAGAGACGTCAGTCAGCCATGTTTCCCATTAGCCCGGGGTATAATTACACACAGATGATTGGCCGATGACGGAAGCAGCGATTGATCATCACTGGTCGTGAGCAGACTGAGAGCACAGCAGTGCATCTCTGAACAAGACGAGCTCCCAGGGAACTGTTTACCTGCTCTGAACTCACCCAACCAATTAGGAATGAGTCATCTTCATCTCCAACCAATCAGCAGATGTTTTTGGGGGAGGAATTTAAGAAGAAAAAAACAATGTTTTCCTGTGCTGGCTTTGGAATGAAAAGGAGTATGTGTGATGTGGCAGTGCGCTTGCCTTTCAATTAATCTGGGTTCCAAAGTGCATCTATCAAATTAAAAGTCCTGACTTGCTAAGAGAGGGGAGGACTGTGTCACGGTGTACACAAACAGCGCAATTGATTGAAGGAGAATGCCACTGATGGAAAATGTGCAAACTGCTGAAGGAAGAGAGCAGTAGATAAAATGGGAGAGATAAATGTCCCATCAGCCCCAGGCATGGGATTTAATTCTCCTCTACGAGCATTTCTACTTCAGCTTGGGAAATGAATAATTTATATTCCCATTGCAGGTGGAAAATTGGAAGGGCTTGTGTGCATGGCTGTATGTTTGTGTGTGTGTGTGTGTGTGTGTGTGTGTGTGTGTGTGTGGTGTGTGTGGTGTGTGTGTGTGTGTGTGTGTGTGTGTGACGGAGAGAGAGCATAACTAACCACACAGAGCCCAGAACCACGATTCACGGCAGCGATACAGTTGTTACTTGGTTAAATGATTCAACAGTAACAGGATAAACAGAAAAACAAAACAAATATCACACTGACTGTTGGCTTCATAGCCGGAGGAGCAACAGAAACTGACAGGTAGATTAACGCTGTCCCACGGGCTGTTTAGCTCCAAAGAACAACATGATCATATCAATCACGCCTATTGATTGATAGCCACTCTGCCACTTGACATCTCCATCATGCATCACATATTGTACTGTGTGTACACACACACACACACACATTCATACATACATACATACATACATGCATGCTCCCGCAAGCAAACACGCACATGCACACACACAGTACACACAATCACTCCAGCTACAGTGCATGTTTCATCATATATCCCCTGTCCCATACGGAAATCTAACATATGTATGTCCCTATACCAGAGAAATGTTGTCATATACATGTTACATACATATGTCCACATATGAAAATTTGCCAATTTTGAAGATGTTTCATATAAGGTTATTTAATATAGACATATATGGCAGTCCCTCTTATGTTCATATATGCCATACATGGGAATCCCATATATGTACATATATTACATTTCCGTATGGGGTGTAATGCCTCGGCTTGCTCCTTGCCTATATTATCTTTCTGTAAAACATAATGGGGCTTATTGTACAATATTGCAACCATACACACACACACACTCATACACACACCAGTCTACAACATGTTCAGTCAGTCATGTCCTTTTCTGCTTGTTGCTCATACAGTAAATACACCTCAGTTCTTCGTGGGCTCGGTGTACAGTGCTGTAGAAACCAATCACTTCAGCTTCGCACAGTGACATTAAGATCACTTGACAAAAGCAAACAAATACTCCCATGAGGCAGAACGTGAAAACATATTTGCATTGACTCAACAACTCAGCTGTAATACGTCTGAAAGCCTTTGGGCCCTGCTGGGAGGCAGAAGTGTTCAGTGGAGGTTATAATGACCTTATTTATACTGCGGCTTCAAAACTATTTTACTGCAATGGTTGGAAAATAATTCAGTCCATTTTTAACACCAGAAATCTGATGTTAAAATATTTGTTTGTGAAAGGCAATGCACTTGAAAATTTGTGAATATAGCTTCAGTAAATTTGGCATATTGTTCTAAGATAACATAAGATAATCCCCCTGATCTCCTGGGGAAATTAGGTTGTTGCAGCAGCAAGTAGTAATGTGACACAGCAAAGATATATATATACAGTAAGAATAAGAATAGAGCCAAAGAGGGTTGTATAAACATACACAATCAACAATAACAAAACTAGAAACACATGACAAATATATATATATATATATATATATGAATGAAGGTATAAAGTTATGGATTATAGCCTTGACAGTGTGCAAAATCACAGCAGTAGAAGCAGTAGAACTGACTGACATGTAGAAAAATATGAGAATATATAACACAAAATATGAAATACATGCAGTGTGAAATAAGGTATATATAATAATATATGTAATATATATATGGACCAGGGCGGCACTGTTGCGCAGTGGTTAGCGCTGTCGCCTCACAGCAAGAAGGTCATGGTTTCGAATCTCTTTTGGTTTCGCCCTTTCTGTGTGGAGTTTGCATGTTCTCCCTGTGTTAGTGTGGGTTTCCTCCGGGTGCTCCGGTTTCCTCCCACAGTCCAAAGACATGCAGGTTAGGTGAACTGAAGATTCTAAATTGCCCGTAGGTGTGAATGTGAGTGTGACTGTGTTTGTCTGTCTATGTTATCCCTGTGATGGACTGGAGATCTGTCCAGGGTGTTTCCCTGCCTTCCGCCCAATGCATGCTGGGATAGGTTCCAGCCCCCCGTGACCCTGAGTAGGAGTAAGCGGGTATAGACGATGGATGGATGGATGGATATATGGACCATTCTATCGAATTGGTTCAAAGTCAGGTTGGAAATATTTTGAATATTTTGTGCATGTTTTATTCCCAAAACTTTGTCCGTATATATAGTACTGTATCTAAAGTACATATATCTAGTAAAAGTACCGTCAATTTTTATATTGCATTTTCGGACTCTTTTGGATTGTTTTTCCTCTCCCAAAAGTTGTCACTACCAAAACATAGTAATACACTATAGTAAAAAAGTATTACATTAACTCTGTTAAGATTGTGTTTCCTTCCCTTCTCTAAAGAGCTTTTTTTATTTTATTCTTGAAGATCTTCACTATTAAATCAATAAAAATATTTTTTTTACCACAATTCAAAGTTCAATTTATACAATTTGTCAAAATCGGAATGCAATCTTTCTCTGTAAAATGCATAACACTGATCATATTGATATCAGAGTTAATGATATAATCGAACATACATTTAACCAATCAGTATCATAGCATTTTTGTTTATGAATCAATATACTTTATTTTTGTTTTGGTAGTGACCGCAGTATTTTGTTTGCAAGGTTGTATCATATTCCCTCAACCTTATTGCTTAATTTTAACTCATAACATACCTTATGTTGGGAATATTACAAACACAAATGTTTTGTGGTCAATAAAATACATTTATTTTTGAAGACATAACAATTGTTCATCCATTAGCATTTAAAGTACAAACATTACTTATCAATGGAAAATAATTACCAAAGTGGGTTCTGTAAAAGACACTCACACACACACACACACACACACACCAAAACATCTACGCAAAGGTGTCAAAAGAGGCAAAGTACAACAATACAGTAAGTTGTTATTTATATTAGTTTAAGTACTATCCCAACATTGTAACAGAGAACCATCAGGATTTCATTAAAACAGCAACTGGTCTTCATGTTGCTTCAAACATTACTAATGTGTCTGACATTATTGCTGGTAGTGAGCACCTGCTTATTGTAAAGCCATCATAAAAATGTATTGCGTGGTTAAGCCATCTCTCAATCTTAAAAGACGCTATCTCTCTGGATACGCCAGGCGAATGGAATGAGTTTGTGACGTTTTCTGGTGGGGGGATAATGTGATGATCGTGTCCACTGTACCAGATATTGTCCTCTAATCGCGGGTTCGCCCAATGCTGTGCATGACTTTGACCTCAAGGGCACCTGTAGACAGATAACGGGTACAATAAAAGGACATTGGGCAAGACATGTATTGTATTGCAATCTTATAAGACTATGAAATAAAGTTTGATAAAAACACATGATTGAACATTCCATTTTGCTAGCTTAACTAAATAATTGTTTTAGAAGTTTACTTTATTGAAGAGAATATGTGTTCCATTCTTAAAGTTACATACTGATTTTCACACTTTGGAACACATTTATTTGAAAATGATTGGGTTTTAACTACCATCTGTTTTGGTAGTGTGTTTCAGTAATGACAATTCTAGCTAAGTTTGAGCATAGCTAAAGAATGCTAGCAAGCACATCTTTGGTGTGTTCGGTGGTGACAATTCTTAAAGTTACACAGTGATTTGGGGATCTAATATGGGATTTAGCTACTTACCATGCAGCCATGAGGGACAGAGAGGTAGTGTCACTGCCTGGTCAAAAATGCAGGGGTGTGGCTAAAAACCAGGCTCAGCCAATGGACTAAAACTCTTGTGTTTCAGTAGTGACGTGAAAACTTGGGACAAGAGTATATTTTTTCTATTTAAAAATTAAACCCACAATAAATCTAAATCTTTCAACTTCTGTTTAAACGTAATTATAAAGATATTTGAAATTATACCATAGACATTTTGTGTGTGTGTTATTTACACACTTAAATTTAGGGGTCAGGGTTTGGGACAGCTACTTCTCAATAGAAATTACCCTATAAATGTAGCTTATCTATCACTATCTCGTTTAATGCCTTGGGTTTAAATAGATTATAACATATTCTTAGTAAATATCTATGTCTGAATACCTAATTCCATCCATCCATCCATCGTCTATAACCGCTTACTCTTATTCAGGGTCATGGGGGGCTGGAGCCTATCCCAGCATGCATTGGGCAGGGAAACACCCTGGACAGATCTCCAGTCCATCATACTCACACCTATGGGCAATTTAGAGTCTCCAATTCACCTAACCTGCATGTCTTTGGACTGTGGGAGGAAACCGGAGCACCCGGAGGAAACCCACGCCAACACGGGGAGAACATGCAAACTCCACACAGAAGGGACCGGGGCGGAGATTCGAACTCATGACCTTCTTGCTGTGAGGCAACAGTGCTAATCACTGTGCCACCGTTCCGCCCCTTGAATAACAAATGTTTTGTTAAATCGTTTTTTCTTGTTGTGAGACCGCACTTTGAACTAATTCGGTAGAATGCCCCATATATATGTATTGTGGCAGATGGGTGGAGTTTAGGAGGGGAAAGATGAAGGAGGGGCGGTGCGCGTCGTTTCCTGCAGGGGCACTAGAGCCCAGATACGGACGTCCGCCGCAATCAGCGCCAGATGAGAGGCAGCTGAGGCGATTAGGGAGAGCAGGCAGGGCCAATCAGAGCACGGGGCGGCAGGGTTTAAATAGAGGGAGAGAGCAGAGGAAGGGGTGTGACCCATGGGGAAAGTGAGAGGAGGAAAGAGAGAGCGTGTCTGACCGATTTGGACCCTGTTTGGTATTGACCCCCTTCTGTCTGAGAACCCTTCTCCTGCTTTCAGTGTTGGGTAGATTACTTTGTATTTGTAATCCGTTACAGATTACAGATTACTTGCTTCCAATTGTAGTCTGTAACGTAATCCCTTACACTACTTAATATCGTAAGTAGTGTAACGTAATCTGATTACTTTTGGATTACTTTCTTTAATGAAGGGTTCTTCTTGCTAGAATGAAGTTATTTGACAATAAATACAGTTTCAAAGCTGCATGTACTTAATTTAAAGACTATTATTTCAATAAAGCTGTGAAAGGACCACACTGTTAAAGTGATAGTTCACCCCAAAACAACCAAACTTTGTTAGCTGTTTTCCCACCTTAAAAAATATCTAATGACAGGAGCATGCGTTTTCACCACCTGTTTATAAGGACTGACCCTAGATCAGCCATCTTTTCAACACTATGGAGCTGCTTTTGAGATAGCTCCATACTGCTGATCCAGAATCAGCCCTTGAAAACAGGTAGCATCAAAC
>OMOT01078947.1:0-10478 GCA_900312575.1 Acanthochaenus luetkenii
GACTGTTTCGTCAGGCCAGTCTGTGTCAACAGCCTCACATTACTCCCATGCAGGCGGCTCGGGTCATATGGAGAGCTCCTGCATGACTAATGTGATCAGACGGATAATGTATTACACCACTTGAACTTATCAAAGCCTCAGACCCACTGAGTCTGCTGGTCCCACTGACCCCGGCCCTCTGGCCTGTGCTGATCATCTGACATGTGCACCGCATTTGAGATATTCACCAAAACACAGTTGTGTCGATTCTAAAGTGCCCGCTAGGACTGAGGCACAAAGCGATGAGATTGGTTTCGATACAATGTCAAAATACTATTTATGGTATTTTCTCTTATCATCTGCATCAAATGGCGACAGAGGTAGTTGAGCTCCCACAAACCAGTGAATAGACTGGCCACTATGGCTCCCAGTGCTGCTGTTTTTCAGTGTTTAATTGACACGGCTGTCCACGATGAGTTCAGGGGTTAGTGTTGCCTCTCTTTGTTACTCTCCTCTCATCTCCAGTGACAGATGGAGGCATTAGTCTCCAATGTGGCGGTGTCCTGAAACTAATGGCTATGTCCTTGGTTTCCCCCACGCTAGCCGGGAGACTGTATATCTGTCCCCGGCTTGGAATTGCCGAAGCAGCAGTTTATCCCCCCATGTTTTAGTTTCCACGGAAATGAGACCGAACAGGACGTAGTCTGTTCTCTCATAAATAACTTCAAATAAATAACTTCAAAACACGTGTGAAGTTTTCCTGAGAGAACGTCGCAGTGCGTTGATTGCGAGTTCAGAGGAAAGTCTTCCACCACTCGCTCAATATGTTTATCTGGGCGAATTATAATGAACATTTGATATATTTGTGTAACTAGTATGAGCAGGGATGTGCTGATTAGAAGTTTATCTTTGTATTTAAAGTGAAATCTATCATACATAACTAGACTGCACTCCCTTTTCCCCATTTCTCCACTACATGTTGAAATACAGTGTCGCCACATTGACAGACGCAAAACAGACAAGCAGACACACTTGAGAAACAACACGATGCAGCGAGTGTTTTTGCTGTTCCCTGTCCTCTGATATAAACTCACTCGCAATTAGGACAGCTAATATATTATGCAAATGTTGAGTGGCTTAATTGAGACGTGTTAATCATGTTTTAAGAGGCTAATTACAGCCCTGTATATCTGAGGTGGGAGTAGTAATTAGCTGTGATAACAGGTCTGGGTGTGGAATGGTCATATTCTGTGTGTGTGTGTGTGTGAAAAAGAGATCTTTCAATTCGCCTATTCAACAAAAATATGAATGTATTGCACCTCTATCTATAGTTAGTTTATCGCACTTCTCAATTTGGTCTTTTATAAAGGGCTTTGTTCTTAGTTTTCTGACAGAGATCATATTCAGATCCATTACCCTAAGAATGCCTCCCCACTTATCAAATATGAAATTGCTTTAGAGAGGAAATTTGCTCTACGGCGGAGTGGAGTTTCTTTTCTATCCGATGTTTGTCTCTGGAGCAGCTTTTAGTGTCTACAAAACAGCTCCATTGACATTATTGCAGTCGCAATTGCCTCAGCCATTGTTTTTCTTATTGGTGCCGTTTGGATTTGATTGGATTTTCCGCAGTCTTGTGGAATTGCCTCACGCTGCAGGACCAGTGGACGCGTATATCCTCCATACTGTTGGAGTTGAAACACCTGCAGATCTTATTACTGATATGTTTCATGGGGTTCAAACTGTACGCAACAACCGTCTCCGCACTGTACCGATTTGTTGTCTTCTATTTTTCATGGAATTTAATCTGTTTGGCTGAATGCTTATGCACACTTCACGTAAGCTTGGTCTCCCCCCTGTTTGATTTGAGTAACCTGCTTTTTCTTAAACGTCATGAACATAGACATTCAGATTTTCTTGGCCACATTGATGATGGCGGTTGCCCTGGCAGTTGATAACCTTTAATACGGGGTGTGGGATCTCATTTCTCTGGCACCCTGCTAGTGCGATGTAAGTGGTGTGTTGGCAGCATGCTGGGGCTGTACAAAGGAATCCCCCCGACAACGATGAACAGTCAAACATTAAATGGCAAGAGCCCTTCCCTGGCTGACTTAGTAAAAATGACATAAATTAATACATGCTGCTTAAACAGGACCAAGATTAATGGTTGCCTTTCGCAGCAGCTTAGATCCACTGTCAGTTGCTGCTCGCTGCCCAGACGGAATCAACACCAATCAATGAGGCTACCCGACTCTCCCTGGATATCTGCTTAGGTTGTTGAGAGGAACACACACGCAGACACGCACACACACACACACACACACACGCACACATACGCACACAGGCAAGCACACAGCAAAATGCATGAATTGCACTGTCGCTGATGCAGTGTTTGTGTTTGTCTCGTCAGAATCGGCAGCGTTCCCCCATATAAACTAGTAGGCATATCTTGTATTACTTCCATACAGTGGAATGTTCAGTCAGGTGCCACACAGTCAGATGGAGAAGAGCAGTGAGGCTGATGGCTCAGTAGTGATTGGATGTTTCAATTACTGATAGTAATGCCATGGTGTAGTGAGTCATGCAGTGCAGATAGCACCATTTATTTTAATCAGGACAGGGGAGAGATGGGTGTGGATGTGTCTCCCTCATTGCAGAGTAGTTTCACATTTAGATGCAGGGGAGTGTGCTCTCTCTCTCTCTCTCTCTCTCTCTCTCTCTCTCTCTCTCTCTCTCCCTCTCTCTCACACACACACACACATACACATGCTCAGGTGGATTGAGAGCGGAGGAGAGGTTGCCGTGGGTAACGCATAGCGACAAGGTACTCTCTCGGTGAGCTATTCTAATTTATGTTAATAAACCTTGCTGCTGCCATGAGAGACAAAGGGGCCACAGATGAGCCTTGGTAACCCCAGCACCTTCTCTGGAAGGAAAGGCACAGACAAAGAACAATGCAGACACACACATAGAAAAAGAGAAGAGATATCGAAACTGTAGGGAAAGAGACAAACGCTGTGGCAGAGAGAGAGAGAGAGAGAGAGAGAGATGATACATTTAGCCACACAAAGAGTTGTTTTTGTGGCTGCAAAATCAAACTGCCTCACGCTGGCAATCTTCAGTGTGGCGTGTGGTATCTACTATTTCTGTACGTGTGTCTGTGTGTGTGTTTGGTGGGCAGAAATAGGCAGACGGTCTCTTGGGATTGTTGCGACTAATTCCGTGGGGCCTATTGGGACACGGGGTGCTGCGGTTTTGGATCACTTCCCGGGGACGATGTGACACCACAGGTAGCATTTAGCACAATGGGGTGAGAGCATGAGCGTTAGCAGAGGTCAGCACTTGGGCTGGCTGCCTGGCAAGCAGGAAGACCATCTCAGGCTGCCAGATAAAGGCCCTTAAATCTGCCCTCTGAAGTAATCTCAGCTCTTTCAGGCTATGGGATACCCATAGCATCTATGAATCAAGGAAGTTACCACAAAATGCATTACAGTGTATATCAAAACATGTTTTGTTTGTATTGTCTGCTGTGACGCAGTACAACAAATATCAATTTTAACGAGTCAAATGTGCCAGTGGGGTGAGATCATTTCATTTGTTTCCGTAAATCAACTTGTTTTTTTCAAAACAATGTCAAATATGAAATCAATATCAATATCAAAAACATTTTGATACAAGGGGAGTGATCCGCCTTATTTCAAGATATTGTCACTTGTTTCCAGAAAACTCTCATAAAAGGCGATCGGAGATTTTCTCACCTCATTGGCAGTTTAGACGTATTTCACTTATTTCAAGAAAAACTTATTTTAAGACTCAGTACAATTCTTTGCACAGTTTAAACTAGCCGAAAGATCAACTTAAAAGTCTTTTAATGTTATGACAATGCGGATAGAAAATAATACATTGAGGCCTTGCTGGTTATCTGTAGCCTAACCCAAAGAGTGAAAGCTGTTGGTTTCCTCTGTGCCTTCTGTCTGCCAGCTTGCCTTTGGCAGTGTTAGTTCTGGACAGTTAACTCCCACTGAAATTATGTTAATTGCTGTCATTTTCTTTTTTCTACTTGAGCATAATCAGCAAATTGTGTACTTCTGTTCATTTATTACTAGGCCACTTCTAACGGAGTCTTTACCCTTCAAAGATCAAAAGTTAGGAAATAGTCATGTGGCAGTTTTACATGTACATGTGAGTGAGTGCATGTGATGTAGACGAATGAGTGAGAATCAGATATCGAACAACTTGTCATCACACCACCAATATCGTGCCACAAAAAAGTATCTGAATTCATTGTTGGGTGGCTATACACACATATCATATCAGTTACAGCGGAAATGTGATATGACTAAGTACAACTTGGTATCATAATTCATGTGTCGATATGCCAAAGGGATTGTCTTCCTTATCCGTTAAATCAGTAACAACATACATTATTACAATGTACTGTATATCAAAACATGTTTTCTCTGTATTCTCTGCTGTGATACACTAGTACACTGTAAAAAATATTTAAAATGAGATATACCAGTGGGGTGAGATAATTTTACTTGTTTCCAAAGCAAATCAACTTGTTTTGAAAATGTGCTCCAATCCATGAACACGATCTTGATACGACTCCTTATTTCCAGATGAAGGAAGAGGCAGGTAGCCAGGGCTTGTTCTGTTCTTGTTCTGCTTTCATTTTCACCTCTGATGTTGTACCATGTTGTATTGTGAAGCCAGTATTGCTTATGGAAACCTATTGCGAGCCGATCACACAGATACACCGTTGAGTGTGCATGCATGTGTGCCTGTGTATGTGTGTGTGTGTGTATGTGTGTGTCTGTCAGACAACAGCACAGCTTCCTCATTCAAAAAGGAAGAGTCCTGTCCAACTGCTGCATTTGACTGTATTCACAATAGGAAGGCAAGGGTGTCGGTTTAGACTGAGGGGGGAGAGAACTCTCGTTTTAAATGAAGCTACACCACATGATTGATAGGAGGGATGCAAATTAAATCTCTGGTGACTAGTTGACATACATGGATTTAGTTTTTTAACATTTTTTCCTTTTGCTTGCATCAGGTTGTATTTTATTACCATTGTGCTCAGGGCACATGTTTTTGAATCTTTATTTATTGCCTTTTTATTTACCTTTATTTATTATTAATTATACACGAATGGGATGTGCCCATTACAACCACAGTCCCCTACTTGTTTGCCACTTAGCAGCTCCATTGGAGCAATTGGGGTGTCAGTGCTTTGCTCAAGGGCACTTTGATCGTAGTTGATAAGCATCTTTTATTCATGCCCGTTCCGGGATTTGAACCAACGACCCTCTGACTCCAAGCGTACTTCTCTTGCCTCTAGGCTACTGCCGGTCAACCGACACTTCACTCTTCTTTTATTATATTTTATTTGCACTTGGCTCCCTTGCACCACCTTGTAGCCCATTTTATTGGACATGTCCTTCGACACCGTGTTTAGCAGTCTCCTCCCCAAAACACATAAACTTCCTTTATGTTCCCATTACTTCGGTTTATGGAGAGCGTCTTCGCTCCTCCCTGCCGATAAGATCATATTGATAGATTGATATTGGGAGAGCCATAGTGTGATAAAGGCATGGGGGTTAAGAGCTTCTTGGATAGTTTAACCTTGATAAAACAGTTGTTTCAGTGAGGCTGATTTTGCTCCATCCGTCTTCATCCGTCAGGGCCCCGCTGAAGTATGCAAATGAAGGCAGTAGAGGGAAGCGCCTTGTGCGGTTAAATGGGGCGTTGCGAATGTGCGGTGTACCGCGCCGACGGGGTGATACTACTTACTGTCCAAATTTAGTGTGTCTCTTCTGAAACATCCTCCCCCTCTTCCTTTTTGTCTGCATTTCAAGAATATATATGGAGGAGGAACGGAGGCCTCTCATAAAATGATTACTGCCGTAGCGGTTGCAGAGCAGTTTATGCGTACGTGTCCTTGTACACATGTTATATTATCACAGATTTTTCATGTTTTTGAACTGGAATTCAGTGACTGAGTGTGTTGTCTATTTATATGTGTGTACTGTATGTGCATATGTGTTTGTATTTACATGTTGCGTTGGATTTTGTTGCATCCATTTTAGAGTATGGCTGTTTATTGAGTTAATTGGTAAGTCGGGGTGTAAAGGTAATAATCTTTATGCTAATAACTGTTTATGCCCTAACTTCTCCATTCACATTTTACGTTCATTTGCCTGATTAGTTTTTGTACCTACTCAGCAGCATTAGAGGTGTTTTTGTGTGTGTTTGATTCTCCCATTTATCTGATGTGTCGGCGTATTGATTGATTCCCCCGCTCACTCGTTATTTTGTCCTGTTCTTCACAACTCATTTTCAGAGAGGGGGCCAGCGCTAAGGCCAGAAACAGAAACCACATCTTCCCCCTGCCGTCCGACTAGCCACCACACACATAAAGCTGTCACTCAAGAGCTTTCCTGCATGCCCTTTGTTATGGAACGCCAGCTCTGTGGGTGGGTCCTCTGGGTGATAGATGGCTCAGAGAGCCTATCGGGCTGCAAGGAGCATCCATCTCTGTCTGGAGCCTGTTAAACAAGCTTGGGAAAGCAGCCATGTAGTCCTAACCACCACTGGCCACCACTAAAAAAAAAAACATTAACATGAATGAAGGATAGCTTTAAAAGTTCTTCAGTAATAGGCTTGAATTGGATTTATGAGTCAGATAGTTTGCCAGGGAGTGCGTCATGAAAAATGTCACTGGTGTTGTCAATGGAAATGAGCATTTGAAAGGGACAGAGTTTCAGAGACGGTTTCAGTTCAGCTTGGAAACAGACTTTTCCTCCCCGCGACTTGTCCCTCGATCGTTTCCCTTCTAGCTCTGAAATCCAGCACCAACCTCACAGTGGCTCTGGAGCAAAGGAGAGTGTTTGATGTTTTAAGTGGCTGCGAAGATAAAGCTGCTTGTCTTACGCTGCCGCTTCTAGGGAAAAAAATAAGTTCTAAATACTTTTTGTAAAGGTGTTTGTTCCTGGTGGCACTGGCCATTTCAGTATCTTGTAACTGCCACTTTACCTGTCTGGCAGGTCCCCTATAGATAGTTGATGTGAAGCTGCCATTAGCCAGCCAATTTCTCTGCCACAGATTGCTGCGCCAGCGCGTGGTAATCACAATGTTGAAAAAGGTCTGATTGCACACCATCCAACCTACAAAGTGTGGCATAAATGGGTTTTTCAAAGGTCCACAGTAGGTTGTTGGTATGTCATCACAGTGCATTAGGACTGTCAGAGGAGGAACGGCAGTTCTTGCAGGCTCTTTCCAATCATGTGAATGCTAAGAGGATGCAGAACTACACCAGGACCCAACCAGGCTAACTAGGCCTGAATGGTCTCGCTCGGTCAAAGCAACGCCTGTATGAATACCATGTCTGAGCAGTACCATGTCATGTCGTTTCGCCTTTCGTTTGGTTCCTTTTGATAAGATTAGAGTTCCTTTTCACATTTCTCCCTCCATATGTCTCCCCTCTCTCTCGGCTTCGCCCCCCGTCTTTCTTTCTTCTTTCCCCTCTCCTCCCATCTCCCGTCTGCTCTCTCTTAACCTCTGATGTCATTAGCGTTGGAAGGAGGTTGAGGGCAGAGAGGGGGTGCTATACTTAATGAATTCCGCTGTGTCTTTGCACTCCCCCTCCTAGTTAACCCTTCCCCCCTCCGATGCTCAAGGTGTCAAATTAGAGCCGCTGGAAAAGGAGTGAACAGGGAGATGGGCACGGTACATCTCACCCCACCTCATTCTTCCCGAATCTCCTTCAAATCACCCTAATACAACATGATATTCATGAATAGTATCCATGTAGCAGCCGTGCAAAAATGGTTGGACGTAATTGATGCCACGTCATGTGCATACGCTCAACACCGACTCACGTTAATGATCGGGGAACTGATTATGTCTCCTCATACTTGGAAACAATAATTACCGATTAATAAAATGTTAATACAGTGGTGTGCAGCAGAACAGTAAGTAAGGACAGTTACAGGAGAAAAATCCACCCTCTGATTCACATCATCAATCTGTAATGTCCAATGCATCCCAGGAGCTATTCATTGTGTTTATTTATTCAGTTTAGATTTAAAGGGACAATGCACATTAATAGACATTTCTGTCAGTTTAGCCAACTTGACACATTTTCAACCGTAGTCGCTGGGACCTTTGTTGCAAGTGTTGCAATAAAGGTCTTTGGTGTACCCACTTTCCCTCGACTTGCCTCGTCTACTTCAGTTATTTCCTACGTTTCCTAGAATGCCTTTCCACGACGCCCAGAGAATGGGCTTGAACTTGTTGCATTCAGTACATGTAAGTGGAGGGGGCCATTATTAGTCATAGTGATAGCATAGTAACAGCGAAGCGAGTTTTTCTAGTCAAGAAAAAGGGAAAGTTGTGCCCCTTACTCAAAACACAACGTGTATTGTGGCTGCGTTGCATTATGGTCTATTGAGGCTACTGTCATTTCTGCTTCTTCTGCGGCGGATTTCTCCCTGTGTGATTGTCAAACGTCGGTGCAAAATGGCGAGTCAAGAAAGAAGCCGTTGCTCGTTGATTCTGAGGGTTTACGTTTGACGTTTATGATTGATGTTTTAGATACAACATTGTAGCTGCACTGGAAATATCTCGCCGTGGCATCACATCGTCTGCGTTTGGCCAGTTATGAACGAGAATAAGAAAAATACACCACCAAACAACAAAATGCGCCCGGGTCTGCAAGGTACATCGCCAGTAGCTGTTTTGATCTAGGGTGGATTTTTCCCTTTAAGCCAACCTGAGTTGTTGTTGTCTACTTCAACCCAGCTTTAACAGCTGATAGTCCTGACTCAACACAGAGCAGGCGTCCTCCATGCCTTGTGCTTACTCACTCCTGAGCCCAGCGTTTAGTTTTCCTTGGCAGACCCAGGCCACAGCTCATTAGACTAAGAGAATGTGCCTGCCTTAATTAATGGTATGTAAATATCCTTGAATTGGCCACATTTGCATATTAAGAGAGATTTGTGGAATCTGTGGAGTAATATATTTTAATTAGGGATTAATTAAAAATAATGGGAATTTCATTTCGCCTGGCACGTTGTGTTTGGTGTGAAGCGTCTGGCCCAGTCTTCCAACACTGAGGCAGCTCCCACAATGGGAAGAAAGCGCCGCTCTTCCACTCGCTATCTCTGCTGCATACAAACGTGTGCGTGTGTGCACTCACACATACACCCACAAATACTGTACACGTGCGCGCACGCGCACGCACACACACACACACACACACACACACACACACACACACACACACTCTGGCATCACATTCCTTGAGATGCCAGAGCCTTCCCAGGGGGTCTTCACAACAAAGCATTCTAGCTTTGAAAGGGGGTAGGGGATCCAGCACGAACACCCACAATATGTTTTTGGGGATGGTCCCAGTTTGGCTTAATTTCATCTCTTCTTCGTCTCTCTGCTTTTTCCTTGTGGATGGGGAATGGCTCTCAGAAACGGAACACTAGTTGTGTTGGCAATTATGTTAATGAGATGTCATTAGGCCATGATTCTGTATGAGCGATTGGGGAGAGAGGGCACGTTCTGACCCAAGTCAGAGACCCAAGTCAGAGACCCAAGTCAACGCAAACGCTGTGTCTGCTTGATCCGTCCCCTGGAGAGTATTTACCTAAGCATTTTCTCCGTCTCCGTCTATTTTTCACCAACAGACCTTGCCCATTCATAAGCAGTATGGCAAACGCTTTCATGGCAGCGGCTATATCATTTCAGGCTATTTTTAGGGGGCGATGATGTACTCGCCATGCTTTTTCTGACAGCTCTGAAAATAAATCTGAATAGAGAGAAAGAGACCATCCGCCGTCACCGTCACTAATAACACTGATAGCATGGCTACTATCACAGCATCTTCTAGGTGGAAATCATCCCCCATTACCAAGCATCAAGGCCGCTTCCTGCTTCCTGCTGCTCCTCTGCTGTAGATAGGCAACACCACACGCAAACGCACACTCAACACATTGCGTCATTTCATTTCATTTCATTTTTTTTTTTATTGTACCATTTCTGTCCAGTATGTGCTTTCTGTTCTACGAGCTTTTTTTCCTGTAATTTACACTGTTAACATTGTAGAGGAGAAGCATCCGGTAAAGGTCTGTTTTTCTGTGGGCGAGACTCAGAGCTCCTTTGGCATTTGTGATGTGTCGTCAGCGCGCTGATGTTATTGATCCAGGACCTTCCGAATTCATTAGGAGATCCAGCCCAACTACACCGCATCTTTATTTATGTTGCTGCCCCCTCCCTGGCCTGCCTCTATCTCTCTCCCTCTCTCTCCCTGTCTGCCCTCCTCTTTCATCCCCCATGCATTATTCTTTTATTATTCTTTTACAGCTGCCTTATCGCCTGCATTTTGGTGAGGATAAGGCCTGTCATCTTTGGGTCTTGTCTGGGGGAGTTGATGGGAGACTTCAAGGGGGAGGAGAAGGTGGGAGGGAAGAGGGAGGGGGTGGGTGTAAAGAATG
>OMOT01078948.1:0-10504 GCA_900312575.1 Acanthochaenus luetkenii
ACAACATCACAATGATGGCAATGCGCTTTGTTCTCCTTCAATGTGAAATGTTAGTGCCCTCTTGTGTTTAACTTAATGATTGCATTTCACCAACAACTCCCTTTGACACAATTGAGATGATCAGAATCAGAATCAGAAATGTTTTATTAGTAGTAGTTTTCACGTACAAGGAATTTGCTGTGGTTGTTGGTGCATACAGACAACATAAGAACAATATTAATAAGAACTAAAAAAACAAAACAAAAAAACTCAGTTCAATTTGATCGTTACGTTTGAAATGTTAATCGACCCAATTATTAACGGTTGTTAATCGATTAACGATTAATCGTTAACACCCCTAGTATAGATGTTTCCACAAGTTGGGTAGACTATTAATAATCAAGGAAAATAAAATTGGTCCAAGGACCGACCCCTGTGGGACGCCAACATGACATTCAAGGCAGGGAGATTCAACACCATCCACAGTAACATATTGTTCCCTATTGGATAAGTACGATTTAACCCAAATTAAAGCATGTTAAGAGAAATTTAATCGAGTTAGCCTGGACAAAAGAACTCTGTGGTTGACAGTGTCGAATGCTCTTTTCAGATCTAAAAAGACAGCACCCACACAAGCATTCCTGTCTAACAGACCTAACAGACGTTTTCTATTAACATACATATGGCCGTCTCGGTTGAGTGGTAGGCGCGGAACCCAAACTGCATGGGATGGAGGGGGGAATGGCCTATGTTGAGATGCTCTACAAGTAGTTTAGCAACCCATTTCTATTTTAAAATAATATATATATATATAATTTTTTTAACAGCTGTATACTACTAACCCTGCATGGATGGATATGGTTGCTATCATTGTTGTATGGCCTGCTCAGGTTAAACCATTGCAAAACATGAACAAATGCAGTACATACAGAGAATGAATGCCATAGAACTTTCTTTTATTATCTAGTAACTGAAAAAGAACATACATAAATACATCTAGGAATAAATAACAATTCCTTTAAAAAACTAAGTGCAGCCATAGTTTAGTAAAACAGTACAGTAATGGCAGGTTCTTGGCAACACTAGAGCCACTCCTCGAAACTAAAGCCTTGATACTGCACACATCGACGTTTTACTGGCATGATTTTCCAGCTCTGACTAACGTCACACTCTCCGCTAGCACCACACGCGTTGTTGTTTGCCTGTGTAGTATAAATGAGTTGTCATCACGTGATATAGGATCGTGCATATACTCGCTGATATTGATCCAGCGTTTTAGGCAGTATCGGAGGCGTTTCCGATACTGGTGTCAACTCTAACTCTAATTATAGCCTTAGTCCTAGATGGTGAAAGAATAACCACATCTTCATGAGTAAGGACGCATTTTATTGCGATGGTAGTTGTGATTTTAATGTAAAGTGTCTGAGTACTGTGAAAAGTACTATACAAATAATATGTATTATTATTAGGCTCGGTAGTCTACATAAAGATTAGGCAGTAACACATTTTGTGTTGCTATTATTGTTGCGTTTTAATATTTTAACTATATATTCCATAGGTCCCCAGCAAGTTGAGAAATAGTTTAATTTCACTTATACTTCAGTCACCACATTCCAGGATGTATTATTGCCTATTTAGTTTTCACTGTCAACTGTTATCACTATAAACAGTCAATCATATCAAACCACAAAAAAAAACATCAAATGGGGTTCCTTCTGATCAAATCTTAGCAAATGGTAGTCCATGGGCTAACACAAATCTATATGAGGGTCCTTGGATTGGAAATGTTTGGGAACCCCTGATCTAAAAGAACTACAGAGCTACAGAACTGCACACCATGTGTGAGAATAAATTAATCCAGTCCCTGTAAATAAAAATAAGCTAAATATGAGCATCAGTCAAAACTACGGTTTGTCCTCAGTTAATTTTGTTATGAAAGACTTTCCAAGCATGAATAACTGCACCGCATGTTCGAATGGCGTCTCACTTGGCCTAATGAACTGAACTGAAGGATAATCACTCCAGAGTTCAAATATACCGCTCCAAACATAGTCCAGACTTTAAGACAATAGAGATAGCACACCTGTGGTTAAAATGTTGGCCCATATCTCTTCCGTTAACATTCGTCCCCTCCCCCTGTCAGGTCGTAACGAGCCTCTGAAAAAGGATCGTCCCAAGTGGAAGAGCGAATACCCAATGACGGAAGGCCAGCTGCGGAGCAAGCGGGACGAGTTCTGGGACACGGCGCCGGCCTTCGATGGCCGCAAGGAGATCTGGGATGCCCTGAAAGCCGCCGCCGTCGCCCTGGAGTGTAACGACCACGAGTTGGCCCAGGCTATAGTGGACGGAGCCAGTATCACACTGCCACACGGTGAGGACAGAAAACACAAACGCCAATAAACAACTGTAATAATTTTGAGGTCTTGAAAAGTTTGGGGAATTGCATAAAATGATCTGTAAAACTATGACAAATATTTCTGCTCAGTCCCGATAGACATACAGCTACTAATGTATTTGTTGCACGCAAGCACAAATGAACTTGGAGTGTAACAGCACACATAACCAACCCAAACCAGGGTTCTGTCTCACAAAGCGAGTTCAACATAGTCAGGCTATCTTTGCGTTAAAATGAGGGGAAATTAGGTAATTGCAGCGGCAGAAGTAATATGATAGAAACTAATCAAACAATACACTATAAATAACTGTGGGCTTATTTAAACATATATGCTACTGACAATTTCAACATGTTAAGTAGATTGTAAAAGTGGGTCTGGGAAAGAAATGGATAACATTCGTGTCCTTCTCTCAAGAACAAACTGTTATCATGCATAGATATGAGCAGTACAAAAACATTATAAAAAGTGTTGCTGCTGCCAAGGCCTTGGAGGACTGCTGGAGGAAAACTGCAGGTAGTGTAAATGCTTTCATAGTGATCAATGCATTAAGACACACTGTTCATACTCACTGATACAATATTGTGTTATCACATTGAGGCTGTGAAAAGATTGAATATTCACAAAGTCGCCTCATGTTGCCCACATCATCCAATCACTGTCTGAATCCTATGAAAGAATATCAGCGCACTTAATATGCAACAGTCTGCCTGAATTTCATTCACTGTTTATAACTATGGCCAACTGATGTAAGCTACCCGCTACTTGTTAGAAGCCCTCTTTTATGGCCTGAGTGGGCCAATGGTCTGGAAATGCTACAAACATTTATTATATCTGATGTAGCCTAATAAATAGTATATCTCCGATATAATAAACCATCACGGAAAGTAAAGTGGTTCTACCGGTCTGTAAACGCAGTCGCCCAACTAACAGCCCAGTAGTTTCCCCCTGTACTGTTCTTTTAATCGTCAGAATGAAATGTTTCTGTTCCTCCCTCCAGGTACTCTGACAGAGTGTTACGATGAGCTGGGGAACCGCTACCAACTGCCAGTCTACTGCCTGGCTCCGCCCATCAACCTCATCTCAGAGCGCAGCGACGACGACCCCAGCGACAGCCCCGAACCCCCCGTAGCGCCCAAGAAGGAATTCCAGCTCAAGGTATCGAGGTGTCATGTATAGCTACTGGCCACCTTGTGTTTTTAGTTTTTTCTCACTTTATTGGAATTTGCCTCGTTTCTGTATTAATCTATATTTAATAAGAAATCGTGACCGCTAGTAACATCTGTAATTAACATGTATAAGTAACCTTAGCCTTTGACTAACAGTTGTAACTTAATCCATACATGTAAGTCATCTATATATCTAGTTCATGTCCACTTTTGATCTTGCCTTTAGTGGCTTTATACTCTTGAAATGTATTTATTTCTCTTTGTTGACTCTAACCCACTAACCTTGCTCTCATCCAGGAAATAAGTAATTTGTGAAAAAGAGTAGTGTTCTTCTGTTGTCAAGATTGCAAAATGTGACCCATATATTGATCTGTATATTGTCTGAAGAAGCTACTGGCCAGCGTGGCAGGTGACCCTTCTTGATTTACCTACCAAAGACAAATTTCACAGGCGTTTGTCAGGTGTTAATTTTGGGCCCTGCTGGTTCTCCAGGCAGCAGTCGTTCATTCACCCCTGTTCCCCTGTTCCCGGTAGGTGCGGCTGTCCACGGGGAAGGACCTGCGCCTCAGTGCCAGCATGGCAGACAACATTGGGCAGCTGAAGAAGCAGCTTCAAGCGCAGGAGGAAATCGACACATCCCACCAGCGCTGGTTCTTCTCCGGCAAGCTGCTCACAGACAAGACCCGGCTCCAAGACACCAAGATCCAGAAGGACTTTGTTATCCAGGTCATCGTCAACCCACAAGCCCCCTCGGCCCCCATGCCTTCGCCCACCGCCGTTGTCTCGTCCCCAACCGATACCTCCACGGCCTCCAACTAACTGAGGACAAGATGAGAGGATGGAGGCAGGTGGCAGATGCTGAAGGACCAGAGATGCCTCTCACGGCTGGATAATTTATGCTTTTTAAGAACGCCCTCTGTTATTAAATGGGTCTAATTGTGGAGGTACAAAAACACTTACGAGCAAAAACATAAGGGAGAAACTCAAAAGTGCTGCTTGTGTCATTATTTGTTTTGGTGTGCAACCTTCTCTTGAGGTTTGGTCTATAGATCAAGTGGATCCATCCCAGATGGGACTTTACTACTTCTCTGTGAGGGCCCCAATCCCCCCAATCCCCCCAACCAACCAACCAACCAACCCAAATATATGCAGATCGTATCGGAGATCCTGCCAGTCCTTGCAATACCAGATGTACACGTCATGCTGCACATACAAAGACTCTGCCTTTGTCTGCACTAATGCTAACTTAGTGCCAATGGAAAAATTGCAGAGGAGTTTGCGTCGGTTGTAAAGCACATCTCTAATGTGAGTATGACGCCCCTGGACTCTGCACTGCGACCCCTTTCTCCTCCAGAGAAATGGGAGGGGAAGGCAGAGAGGTGCCGAGTTGGTGGTCGTTCACCAGGCCGCTTGGTTGTCTCTAAAATACTTTTTTCTTTCTTCCTTCTTTCTTTTACTGAGGAAATTATGTAAACTGAGCTTTTTTTGCACACTTGAAGATTATTAATATACATTCAAAGTTTGTGTGCCTTCAACAAGACGGAACAAAACAAGCGTTAATGTCCTGGAAGATGCTAGTTTTACTGCAAGGCTAAGCCTTCTGTCTTTTTTTAGATTCAGGAACTCTTAGATCAATCCAAACTATAACTGCTGCCTTTTTAACTATTTCATCAATCCTACACACAAAGAAAACTGTGTGTGTGTGAGTGACTGTGCGTGTGTGTGTCCGTCCCATACGGTACCATTCAGCTTGACTCTTATGTAGCTCACAGAGACAACACTCGCTGGTGTACAACTCATTGTTTTGCAGTAAACAGATTATAAGCTATCAAATAATTATTTAGGGGATGAGAAATGCACTTCGAGTTAGTTGGGCACAGTTGTTTTGTCTCAATCAATGGCCACAGGAAAGATATTAGGTAGATTCAGACTTGTAATGATACATTATGGTAGGATTTCTCAAATGCAGCGGCTCCCACTGGTAAAAGTTTGGCTGTTTTTTCTACTCTTCCTGTCACTTTGTCAGGTAACAGCCACCATTAGGACGTCCTAATGTATTCCCAAAACCGTACTTGGCTGTTTACATGACGAAAGTCATGGGAATTTTGGGATGCGCCAGCCACTGTGGCCCATAGTTTCCTGCCTTGCTCCCAAAAGTGTCTGAGGGTCCAAGGGGATTTTAAGACCGTTTGGTGAAGCCCAGCCCTGGTTTTGACATAATGTGCTCCGTCACAGTACACACACAATACAATTGAAGATTTTCTCCTCCAACTGATTATCCTGCTCTTTGAAGTTTATTTCATCGACTTGTAAGGAGATTGTTAGATTTACCGCTGACAACTTAATATCAGTGATGGCTGAAGTTCCTACCCTGACTGCCATGAAACACACTGGCTCCGTTCACACTGCAGCTGAACCTGCCCAATTCCGATGTTTTCTGATCAGTGAACAACAAAAAGTTTCATTTTATTCTAATCCCATATGGATATGTGGTGCAAAACCAGATCCCGCAGCATGCGACTTGTATTTGAACTCTCAAATCAGAATTTGTCAGCCTTGCAGTGACGATAATTAAATTTAGCGTCATTCACCTGAAACAATCGTCATAATTTTGGCTCCATGGCAGTTAGCATGAAGGACAATGAGACGCAACGATGGAAAGAAAATGAAACCGCCAACTTTATTGATGTTTGGGGAGACTCAAATGTAAATACTGTAACTGAAATGTGTTGAAAGAAGCAGGAGAAGCGTTGAGAGGAAAACGGATGTGACGTCTTTAGTTATCGTTCCTCTGCTCCAGTGTCTTCAACATCACTGTCAGTTCTTATTGGGGTCAGTTTCTTCAGAGAGTACATATGGGCGGTCATCAAAAAGTCTGATACGAGCAGTAATTCAGAATTGTGCTTGGAGACTTGCAGTGTGAACGTGGCTTATGTCGTGTCTGTCACGTGTCAGACGGTTTCACGGGTTCTGCATCCCTTCTACACTAGACGAGCTCCACGTGCCTCATTTTCATTTCCCATCTTTGTCACTCAATTCTCAAGTAGCAGCGTCGCAGAGGGAATCAAACTGAACCGTCAGATAGAAGCCCAACCGGGCCGACCCCATCAGGAAAGACATTTTATTTGAAATGGGAGGACAAGTTTAATTATTTTGTCATTTCTGTTTCAGCCTTAAAGCTCGTCACAATCAGTTTTCACTTCCAAGCCTTTTTGCTTTCCCTTTATCAACGGTTCTTCCGGGGCTATTTCTTAATCATGATATGCAAACTTGGAACAAGCATTTTTCTTTACTGCTCTATGTATGTGCAATACAATCTAGACCTCATAGGGGTGTTTTGTTTGTTTTTTTCCGACTCCACGGGTTCCTAGTAATGTAGAATTACACGTACAAGCCTGCTGCAATCTGACACCGCGGTCAGGTAGTCACTCTGTCAACTGTTTCAATGTTCATATTTGTCACTTTAAAATATAGTGAGATGTCGCCATGACCGTTCAGACGGACACGGTTCCTTCACCGAATTATGAACGCATTAAAAAATTATAAATGCCTACACACCTTTCTTTTTGTCCATTTAGCATCTTCCCTGCGTCCCGACTCCATCTCTGAAGGTTAGGGTGTCATTTAGCCTGTTGACTACTTTATCAATGGTGTCTCCTGTTACAGTGTCCTTGCTGAAGTGAACCGCGGGTGTTTGTCCTCACTCTGAGAGTTAGGGCCTGTGGTTTATTTAGCTATTGCAATACAAACCAGTGGCACATCTAACATGTCAAACTATAAGATACAGACACGGTGAAGGAGAGGAGAAAAATGAATTGGCACAACAACAACAGTGCTTCACACTGAATGATTTGCAACATACTCTACTGCCTGTAGAGAAATATCTGATACCAGAGAACACTCCACAAGTAAAAGGGTTTAAAGAACTCTTGAGGTTCCTTGAGGAACCCCTTCATAAATGTTTCATGAACCCAGATGGTTCATAATCTTTCACATGGGAACCCTTTGGGGATAGTTTTTCTAGTGAGGAATCCTAAGGTGCTTATTGGTTCCCTTTCAACGTGACTCACAAGTAGCTTGTTTATTGGAAACATCATGGAAACAAATCTGACTCCAGTTCCTGTAAAGTTATCTCAGCATGATGGTCTGTCTCCTCTTCTGTGGTGTTCATGCCAGTTAAGAACACATGAAGAAATATCTGAATATGAGCTTCAGTCCAGTCTTCATTTTGTTCTGCTAGGCTTTCCATGCATGAGGAACTGCATCCGTCTCCTACCCATAATCCCTTATGTTTTGAGGTGGTTTCCTTGAGTTGGTTGGATTACGTTCCGATCCGCACCAGAGTTCTCTTGTTAGAGGACTGAGACTCACATTTTCAGGCGTCTCGTGCCGTTATTTGGTGTCACCAGAGTTCAAAGGTCGTCGTTCTCACCTGGACAAAGGAACGAATTCAAGGAGGACACACTGTAGAGCTCAGATAAGAAGCTCAGAACATACTGGGTGTGAACGCAGCCATTACAACCCAGGCCGTCATGTGACCGACCTTTTCACCTCACCTGACGAGTCATCTGTCAACCTCGTGAGCTGAGACACAGATACGCTGCTGTTGGTTCAGTTTGCTGACGGCTGTGAACCTTCCCTTTAATGTAGCTTCAACTGTTTCAGCTCGGCTTTGACATTTCTTCATTCACACGCATCACACTGGTCTCGTGTTCGTCGTATGTATGTTTGTACGCGTTTGACTGTATGAAAGATGTGGTGGACTTGGAGGGGAAGTTGGATGTGCAACGGGTCGCCTTCGTATGAATACTTGCCCAAGCTTTGTCAGTATTGTCATATCACACACACAGATGGAATGAAATCGGATAGGAAGGTGGTTTGTTAAGCCGGTGCAAAAGCCATAACAGGCCGGGAGTATTTATTTGACGCTTTAGGGACAACAAATGGCTCCCACTCAAAACTCAAATACCCAGAAACGATTGCAATTCAATAAAGCATTTTTATTGGTTGGACAGACTTAACCGCTCAAAGAAAAGAAACTTACATCATCATGCAATGTGTGTTTGGAAACGTCCACCAGGCTAATAGATGTATAAAGATATGTATATTTAGTCAAAGACGGAATAAATGTAAGTGATTATATTGAGGTTTCTTTTTAATGAAATATGCCCACAAGTTATTTTCCAGCTGGTGTTTTCATTTATATGCTGATTTCATTTTCAATCATGTTTTTAAACTTGAATAAAATCAAACTATTGTAAAAAATATATATATATAAAGTTTTTCTGGGTTTTCATTTTCCTCCTTTGGTTGCATTGAAGGCAGATAAGCTGGAATTCAATGATGGTAAAACGAGCCTTGAAAAGTCAAAAATCTAATTGAAATGTAATGATCAAGTCTCAGACACAGGAGTAACTATCACTAATGATGAATTATGTCTAATAATAAAATACATGCGAACTGCCTTCAGTTTTAGGGTTCAGTAGAGTCTCTGTCCTACACAATTCATCTGTTCTGTTTTTTCATTGCGTTATAAAGGAATAGATTTATGTTCACCACAAGATGGCGCTCTGCTCTTGTGCAAATTCTCTTTTAGTTAGAGAAAAACAGGTTTCCTGGGAAGTGAATGAAGGCAAGGAGAGGACACACACACACACACACACACACAGCTCTGTTTCTGATACCATTCAGACACCGATCAGAAGCTTTATAGTGTGTGTGTGATTATTGTGATGTTTTTAATCTGCTCCCTTCTCACCACTTGGGGTCAGAGTTCACCCTTCGGTGCTTTTACTAAACCTGCAGCAGGGGATTGGTAAACCACCAATAGCTGATTTTGAACGGTGTTGAAGTGTTTCAGGGTGAATTGTCCCTTTAAGGCGACCTAAGGTTAAGGTAAGATCTGATCCAGGGACAAACTGATTCACAACAGTAGTCCTCATTCATTAGTTGTAGTCCTCAAGCTGCATGTTGGTCTCCATCTTTGTCGCTCAGCCTCACTGTGGTGTTTCTGCACTGCACTTCCCAGAGATCACCTTCTTCTGTTTATTACAAACAAACGGGAAACGTAAAACGCATCACTTCCTGTGCGGCAGAGGACTTCTCACAGGAAAGAGCTACCAGACACCGGGTGTTTAGAACAGGAAGTGGAAACGCTCCATGATCTGGATCTAGGACTTTTATTGAGATGAACATGTTACAGATTATTACTTTAATGTTGGTCATTGCTTGATGTCGGCTACTGTAATATCACACAGGTGTCTGCACACTCAGTTCAGTCATGTTTCACTGGAGACCTTCATCACACCTTCATCAGACCTTCATCAGAGCTTTATCAGACCTTCATCAGACCTTCATCAGAGCTTTATCAGACCGTCATCAGACCGTCATCAGACCTTCATCAGACCTTCATCAGACCTTCATCAGAGCTTTATCAGACCTTCATCAGACCTTCATCAGACCTTCATCAGAGCTTTATCAGACCTTCATCAGACCTTCATCAGACCTTCATCAGAGCTTTATCAGACCTTCATCAGACCTTCATCAGAGCTTTATCAGACCGTCATCAGACCGTCATCAGACCTTCATCAGACCTTCATCAGACCTTCATCAGAGCTTTATCAGACCGTCATCAGACCTTCATCAGACCTTCATCAGACCTTCATCAGACCTTCATCAGACCGTCATCAGACCTTCATCAGACCTTCATCAGAGCTTCATCAGACCTTCATCAGAGCATGCATACTTGCATACTAGACTAACTGCAACTCCTGGAACTGTATCACGATGGCATCAAAAAGAGTTTAGGTTCTGTTTAATAACGCCTACTAAAATGATAGGAATGAGATATATGAGTTATTTTTGAATGATGATCCCTTTAAGTTAACGGGAGAGTGGAGATGTTTGACTGCTCCTTGATGTCAGGAGCCTCCTGCTATTTCCTCATCTGTGTCACTGAGTTAC
>OMOT01078956.1:0-14314 GCA_900312575.1 Acanthochaenus luetkenii
CCACCCACCCACTTTTAGTTCCCATATCTCTGCTCACGGCCAATGCCCTCCTCACTATTCCCTCTTTCTTGTAAAGCACTGTGTTACTTTTGAACTCACTTGTGCTCTTCTCTTCTGCCATGAAAGAAAACTTTTTTAAAGCCTTTATGTCACTTGGTTAGTCAAGTCATTCATGGAGTCAATGTGAAGGTTCCTGCAATGTAGGAACAAGGCAGTTGTTGCTGTCTGAATGAAGCCTGTGAAATTGATTGAAATGCTGTCATGTTGTTTTGTTGTTGTTGAACATTTCAATGGTTACCACTAGATGGTGCTGTGTAAATAAACTACAGGCAGTTACTCCACCTGGTGAAGCAGTATTATTGCATATATGCGTTTGAAAGTGTGTTTCTTACTTTCTTCATGCAACAATGAAGTTATGCCAAAAATACCCTCATTGTGTATTTATAAAAATATATCTGGCTTAAGTTGTCGTTTTACTTTAAACATAAGCACTGTACAAATTTACAATAAACTCCTTAACAAAAGTACTGTGTTAAATTCATATTTTCAGGTGGAATGGTGTTGCAGCACTTAGGACTCAAAGTCCTTTCAAATGGACATTTTACTTATTTATTTGCAGTTTCTTTTCAAAACATCCATTAATCATTCAATATCTCAAATATTAAGGACCCAGTCTATAAATGTTGTTTTTGCCAATGCAGAATTTAGGTTACCTACTATCCTTCAAAAACGACTATAATTTGTGCAGTCACTGGGAGTGGATGTCCAAATGTGGATATCATATTTTGGAACAAAATGCTTCACATGGAAACCATCAATCTTAGCCAACTTGCAGTTTCTGTATTTCCAAAACATGCACCCACAGCAAGTTTTGACATTGTCTCTCTGGAGCAGCCTTTCCGTTTCTCTCACCCATGCTGGGTGGCAGGGACCCGTCCCATTAGAACTGACATAGTGGTGTCAACCTTTGCTAATGCAGCATATGGAAAATACTAAAAGTGGTGTTTATTCTGACTTAGCCTCTTTGCCCATCGCAGCCGGTGGGATGAGGAGTCTCTCTGACTGCACCCATCCAGTAGCAAACTGTTGGCAGGGATTTGATTCAAAATGTGCCATTTCGTGACTGCATTGCTCTAATGTGTATGTAGAGCCTTGGTCAAAAACAGATAATGACACCTCATCCTAGTTGGTGTGATTCATATCATACATATTATAGGACCTTTGCTGCAATGGGGAAGATTCACACTGCCACAATTACATAGTGATGATCATTAAGTTACAGGTATTTAAGCAAGGAAACAAATGACCCAATTTCATTTTTTATTTGCTTTGCAAACAATTCTTGGCTGATTTGCAGGTACCAATATTTTGGTGAAGACAACTTTCTTTTTTTCCACTGCACAACATAAACATATGATTTAAAAAATGTGAAAGAGAAATTGCAAACATAAATTACGAATGATATACATCAATATATCCACCCCAAAGAGTGGTCAAATTCAAAGATAAAAAAAACATGTTTACCAACAAAAACAGGTCTACATATCATGTTCCTTTGTGTAAAAAAAACAACAACACCACAACACACTTATTTATGATCCCTTTCTGGATTTGAACTGTGGAAGCTATATAAAGAAACTATTCCTACTACATTATGGTCAAAGTGCCATGATGCTTAAAATCAAAGATTGAATGCTTCTTTGGAGATAAGAGGCCTTGTTTTCGATAGCTCTAATAACACTGAAGTAAGCAGGTCTGTAGCACATAGAAGGAGCGCTGTTGCATATTCTGTAGGCAACTTGTACAGACTTCCAATGCAGAAGAACAACTATCATAGCTCTCTCTGCCTGCATGAGTCAGACACGTTTCCATAGTCCTTACGATACGATCCATCTCCTACATTAACTTACAAATCCCATTGCTTCTTGTAAGGTTTACTGTGAGCAAGAGTTGTTGACCAACTGCACACCGACTAGGCAGATTGCTTCAATGCAGCGTCCCAACATATTCCAATACTTCCTGGGGTAAAGCCTAGCTTATGACAAGCGGTAAACACATGGTTGGCCAAATGACTCAGAAGCTTGCAATGCAGACAAGCCCTCCGGGTGCATCTCGATGCGGCACACCCACCCGGAGCTAACTGTACCGTCTAACTTACTGTTAGTGTACACAAGAAAAGGAGAGGCGAGGAGAAAACCAAGGCAAGAAACAAACTTGTTTTATCCACTGGTCACACTAGCTGAAAGATCCAAGAATCCACAAGCCATTTCAACAATTTCACCGGTCAAACGGAGAGAAAGAAATCTAAAAATCATGATTGTTCACTTTCAAAAATGTACCATCATATGGTCGGTGTTAATGTCCCACCGTCGAGAGCACTACTGAGATGCACCCTGCTCCGCTGACCAAGAACGTTCCACCCAATCACAACGGCCCAACGTAGCTATATGCCGACATAAAAAAGAATGACCAATTTCCTCATAGTTTGTCTGAATATTAATACTATTGCACAGATTTGATCTAGTCTAGCATTGTCAAATTATTTTCAGACCACAGAATTCATCGGAGTGACAATCAACACTTTGTGGAAAGATAATTTGCATTGATGCCTCACAGAGCCGACAGCCACAAGTTTCTTTCAAAATCAGAAGATGAAATATAAAATCCTGACTTTGGGCCTCTGAACACCAAAGGCAGAGTTCCCTACTTAATACGTTTACACTGAATCAGTATTGAACGTCTATAAGAAATGGACCCATGCCTTAACTTTGACATCTAGTAGAAAACCACAGTGGATAAGCACATAGGAAGACCAAACTAAGATCAAAGTGTCAGAATCCAAAGTACAGTCTCCCATAAATGGAAATGAAAGAAAGCAGAAGTGGCACCTCTCCAATGACTAGAGAGGAACCAAATACAACTCCAAATACAATTCTTAATCTAGAACCAAAAAAAAACAGTCAGCCATAGCCATAGCCAGATTTGGCCTTGGTGGAGCTTTTGCATTTGCATAAGGTATCCACTATGAAAGTCGTTGCTGGTGGGTTAAGTTCACAATAGATTGGCAATAGCACCAAACACCAGCATTGAAATAATCTAAAATAATATCGTCTCCTTCTAAGAAATCATATTTGACAATAACTTGAATGGTAAAAGCTGTGTGATGGAATCAGACTGGCTTTGATGAGTTGGAACATTTTGACATAGAGAATACAGACATTATACGAGTATATCAAAATAGGTGCAACTGCTACTACAGAATCTGGACTCAATATTGTATGAATCTTCTGTATGCCCCAAATCTTAGTGGGATCACTAAAACTGCACAAACACACAGACACGTACATTAGCGCGCGCACGCACACACACACACGTACGTCTCGTGTCATGAAAGAAAATAAATTGGTGAAATACAAAATAATCCTGCTATGATTATGTACTCATTTTTCCATTAAAAGGTCTACTTTTAGTACACCGCATCAGCCGCCAAACTTAAAACGTTCCCCATATGGCCATTTTCTGTGGTGCTTTCAATTTATCTATATATACACATAGATTTGCTTCAGTGCTGATAATACAAGAACCTCTATGAGGACACTGTTAAAACTCTACTTCAGTGGGAATAGTAAATCTGCATTGGTTTTAAAAACAACAACTGCTTTTACAATACACTCAGTTAAAAATTAAAAATAAACTACGAAAAAAACCTTCCTTCTAAAGAAGTTTTAACAGTGCATGCATGCAAAACTGTGCGTGTGGGTTGAGGCCTCTTCATGTACTGCGAGGACCACAGTGTCCACAGTGTTGTATTGCACAATCTCTGGCTTTACAAATGTCACACCATCATCCCGTCTTGGATGGGAGATGGAAAAACAGGCAGAAATAAGAAAAAGAAATACTTAAAATCATTGCAGCAAACCAATGAATGAACCTACTACACTCTGTAGTCCACTGTGGGCCACCGACGACTCAGGGGACATTTGAAGCAAAGCAGAACGATCAGGAGAAGATTTCACAGTCCACATAACACTTCAGAGTTTGGTCATCTATCATCATCATCATCACTGCCATGATGATGAGACTGTTCCCACGTCTCTGGACATTACGACGTGCTGTTCCATTCATCTGTGCCTTTGCATAAGCTTGGGAAATGCCCTGGTAAGAGGCAAGACAGTTAGACTGTGTTTACATTTGCTCATTTTCTGCACCCAGAGGCTGAAATTACTCGAGAGGTAAGAAAAGATGGGATGTGGGGGAAAAAATAAGTGCTGATGGGATAAGAAAAAACACAAGCGCTTTTAAGTCTAGCTGGCAGGCATGATGAATCAAGAATCAGCCCCCACATATTAATGATAACATTATCATCGACTTCCTCCACCGTCTCCATCTGAACTCATACTATACTCTCGTCTGCAGACTTCTTCATCAGTTTGGTGGATTGCAAGGAATGCTGGGTAGAGTGAGCCCCCTTGGCGTCGGGAATGAGCAGACGTACTCTCTGATTTGTTCTTCTCCATTCAGAGTACAGCTGACAGTGATAGCGGAAAGACACCTGTAGAGACAACCAGGGGAGGACAGGAGCAAGAGAACAGGACTAAGTACACGCAAACTCATTTCAAGCTGGTTAATATAAGACTAACAAGCGCAAAGTCCACTTGTGTCTTTTTGGAGACAGGACACAAGACAACCTAGCAGACAATTTAGAAACTCAACTCACACTGGATCATAACTGCTTAAAGTAAATGTTTTCGCTTGAAAATGGTTGCAGTATTATAATGCCATAGTTTTTTATATATATATATATACTGTATATATGTCTTTTTTACCAGGGTCCAGAGGACATAGATAGTGAAGAGGGCGATGGTGAGGGCTATGAGGCCCACAGCCTCCAGCCGGCTCTTCAGCTGAAGATGGTCCTGAGCCCCCCTCAGGCACAGCCAGCCTGAAATGGCTGCTAGGGGCGTGATGAACAAAAAACACACCATGTCACAGAACAGCGTCCTCTTCTCGTTACGAGGGCCCGGGTCCCGCAGCCACTGTGGAAGAGGGAGACAGAGCAACAGAGAAGAGGGAGAATATATAAAGGGGACAGTGAAGGAGGGGAAAGAGAGGGAAATACAAAAGTAAAACCAAGGGAGAGGTTAAAAAATAAAGAAAATAAAGATAGGAGAGAGGGAGCAACAGACCAAAAGTCAGTCTGGATAATTAAAAGAACACATTATGCTGGTATTGTTTTATGCAAGCAAGCAGAAATACAAGAAGATGACAAACCGCGCGAAAACATATCACACACTTTAAAAGCCGTCCTAATTCACACACTCATACTTGCACGCTCCATCTCTTGCCCTCTTTCTCCCTCACACACACACACATACACACACCAACCCAACCAAGTACACTAAAAGGCAAGCAAAAAGAAACGTGCAGACAAGGCAAATGGCATTGACCTTTGTTACCTCTGTGAGGGGCCTGGGCCGGCGCTCGATAGTGAACTCCGTGTGACAGAGCTCACAGTAGCTGGTGTTGGAGGACGACAGCCACTTCTCCAAGCAGCTCTTGTGCACCGTGCCCAGGGTGCCTGTGCAGTTGCATGGGGACAGGAGACTCTCGCCGTTGCCTCCTTCATGGCAAATACGGCAGATGGGACCATCACTGAGACTAAGACACGGAAACAGAAACACCTTTTTTTAGCCTAACACATTTATAGCACTGTGTGTGTAACTGCGCCTGTTTAGGTTAACTTTCCCAGCAGACAAAGGAACCAACTAGGCCAACTAGGACTGTGGAGAAACCAGAGAGTCCTGGTCACTTTCCCCAAAGTCTTGCCTATCACAGACTCATTTTTATTTACAACTAGTATTTTTATTTGCTAACTCATATGGACCACAATACAACAGTATCATTTTATACCCATTGACTGAACCATCACTGATGTCTCCGTTTTAAAGCAGACTACACATTATGCCAGTTGGCTGTAACAGAGACATGTCATATATACTCACACTGGTTAAGACAAACACGATGGAAAATTAACCCCAATCAGATGCAGATTGGGTAATTTGTACATGTCTACCAGCCACGTAGGCACATAATCAGCCATCATTTCTTACTCCATTCTTAACATCTAATTCGGGACACAGAGAGATGTGCACATTTTGCAATTCAAAAGTACATGTTTTTTCCGACCTACATTTCTTGATTGGATTTTAAGATATTGTATATGTACACGGGAACTGAACAATATTATTTCCAATACTTTCCCAGACTTTTTCTCCCAACATTTTACAGGGCTTTGAAATTACCAAATTCTTTCCCCATACATATCCATATGTATGTAGGACACCTGAAATTCAGAGGTCTGCTTACCTCTGTGAGCCCAGGGGTTTGAGGACAGTGGACAGCAGCCGTCCATCTTTGGCAGTGACCTGGGTGACATACTGGGCCTGGCACCCATCACTGCCTGCTTCCTCCACACTTTTCGACAGGGCCGCGTTGTCACAGTCACACATTGAGCCAGGCAGGTGGCAACACTCCCCTGTTGTCATGGTTACACCGTCCAGAGACTGATCGTGGGGTGGCGTTCAGGGTGTGAAGGGTCAGGGCGAGGGATGAACAGGGGAGCAGAAAGTACTAACTCTGCTCTCCCACAGGTTGGGATGGTTAGGCCCAACTAATACAGAAAGGGGGAGATAGTGAGAGAATGAATGGATTTAGCACAGAAACAGTGTTAATAGGCTTACTAGAAAAGCTACTCTAAATCATTGAGAAACTGTCTGAGGTAAGCAGGTATTGACACACTGCCTTCAAAACAAAAGATTAGTCACAGAGGATAAAGGCCAAGGGAACTGGATGTAGTTCAGACTCAGATAAATTATAGCATCCAACACTGCTGCATCATCCTGCTCACTGAGGGCTGGGTGATGTCCGATCTATCTCCAATCTCACGGTGGCCCAAACCCCTCAGGGTGGACGGGACGCGGATGAGCGCAGGATTTGGTGCGGTTAGTTTGTCGCTCCAACATCGGAACCAAATCATGTCATAACTCAAGCAAACGATGTTTTGGCGAGCGGCATCTACGTACAAGCCGCTCTGTGCTTTCAGCAGATAGATCAGCGTCTCTGAAGACGCTCGGAGCGCAGTGTGACAAATCTTCAGTATGAGAGATGAGCCATGTTACTTTCATTTAGAAACATGTCACAGATCTGTCTTTTATAGATGTTCACACCAATTACCCAGCGCTACATGGCTGTTTCTAACTTAATTACTTAATTAAAACATCGTAGATGTCGAAATTGTTTTATTCATGTGGTCGCATTTACTCGCTACAATGCTTCCATTTGTAGTTTCCCTGTTCTACCACTGGATGATGTGCGTACGCACAGTTAGACCTGTGCGTAAATTTAAATGCATTCTGAAGTATAAGTACAAATTGATAAATTCCACACTTCTCGAAGTGATCGTACGACTGGAGTACGCACGCTTGATGAATGAGGCCCCAGGCCTATTATTATACGAATAAATACAGAAACATATAAAATAATAAATACATTGTTAAATAATCAATAATTAAATAACAACAAATAATCATGATGTATTATTGTATTAATTTTTGTATCTCACAATAACAGGTTCTATTTACAAAACTATTTTAATTTCATGATGGCACTTTTCCAAATGACACATTTGCGAGTCATTCTTCTTTTCCCCTTTTTCCATTTCATAATGGCACTTTCCATTTAATCACCTTTCTCAATGGTGTGGTTGTTTGTGAATCAACACTGACTGGCTAATCCTTTGTTTTGTATTATTATTATATATTAACACAAGAATGTCACTCATATTTATAAACTGTGTAATTGTGACGTGACAATACATCTGATTTGAGAGTTTACCCACCTATCATGTTGAAGCCATTGTCTTTTGTTAAACTCCACGTCCCATAATCCTCAGTAGAAAGCAGGACGGTGACGCGCCTGTGCTACGTGTCAGGAAGTTGTCTAGTCAACATGGCGGCGCAGCAGGGAGATGTAGATGAACTCTTCGACGTGAAAAACGCTTACTACATTGGCAGTTATCAACAATGTATCAACGAGGCTCAGAAGGTGAAGGTAATTATCGGACAGTAAATATTTTAAAAGGTAGTTTTGCTTTGTTAACTCGCAAATGGTCTACTCTGCTCCTCTGGCTAATGGCAGCTAGCACTACGCTAGCAAACAACTCAAGGTAATAACAATGTTGTCACCGGATTGAATGGGCTGCTTACCTGCATTTTGTGTTGCTTTAAAGCCCTCGACACCAGAGAAGGAGGTTGAGCGGGACACGTTTTTGTACAGAGCATACATCGCCCAGGTAACCGCAAAGTGCCATTTTCTCAAATAGAGATAACGTTAATACTCCATTATGCTGAGTAACGTTTATATATCCATTGCTGTTGCACTGCGTTGACAGACGGAAAGCCTTGCCACCCTGACCTGTTCTGTGGTGTGTTATTGCAGAGGAAGTACGCTGTAGTGCTGGATGACATCAAGCCCAGCTCTGCACCTGAGCTCCAGGCTGTCAGGATGTTTGCCGAGTATCGCTCCAGCGAAAGCAAAAGGTCTGAGCCTGCATTTAACCCACAGCTAAACATGGACGGGCTATTACTAGTCTAAATCAATTTGTGTGTGTGGAGGTCACTAAACTGCCTCCATCTTGTTGTCTAAATGTGATTCCATGTGTCCCTCAAATATGAAGTCCTCATTGTCCCAACTGTTCCCCGCTTCTGTTCTGTGTACAGGGATGCTATTGTTGCTGATCTAGATAAAAATATGGTGAAGAGTGTGGATGTAGCCAACACCACCTTCCTCCTCATGGCTGCCTCTATCTACTACCATGAGATAAACACTGACGCTGCTCTCAGGACTCTGCACCAAGGAGAGAGCCTGGAGTGGTGAGAAGGGATCAGAATTTTCTTTTCTTTAAATTATACAGTACAACGATCATTAAACTCTGCATTTTTGGAATTATGTTGTTCAGATCAATGGGATGTTTGGATAGCTTAAGCTTCTTTGAATTCTTTGTCAAAAGTGTGATGCATATGGGGAAAACTTAAGCTTAAATTGTATATATCATCAAAGACATTTCAGCAAAAGTTGCACACAACATATTTTGAATATTTTTTAAAAATGCATTATGCCTGTGTGGATTTCAAATACACATTCTTGAGTTCTTCCTGTACAGTCCCCAGATATTGTAAGATTTTGGTCTTATTTGTCAGTCACTGTGGGTTGGATCAGTTGAGTGACTGACACCTCTGCCTTCCAGTCACATATACCATAATGCAATAGTCTAGGAAGAAGACCTTATCTTTAAACACATTGTTCAACATTGACAATTTTTTTCACTTGCCCAGTTGGGCCAGCAGTCAGAGCCAAAAATGAAAATAACCACTTTTTCACACAGTATATTGAAGTTATTATTACAATGAAATGAATGACATTGACCGTTTACAATATATAGCCAAAACAAAGTACAAAAAGTAAATAATTGATAAGAAACTTGCTTCCACAACTAAAGAAATAGTCATTTTGTTTTTGCTTCATAATTAGAAGTTTCCGCTATCATGTCTACTCCACTGATCTCTGCCGGGTCTCCAGGTTCCTGACTAACTCTGAGTTTGGGTTTAATTTGATTGGTTTGAAAAAACATGTGACTAACCAAAGTCAACATCTTACTGGCCCGGGCCATCAGTTCTTATTATCGAACCATTAGGAGCTAATCATCTGTTCTTATTTTTCAGCATGGCCATGACCATTCAGGTGTTGCTGAGTCTGGATCGTGTTGACATGGCACGGTATGGATTAAGTTAAAGGCCTCAAGCAAAAAACATGAACAATCGATGATGCATTGCATCACAAGATCAGCTTTGTTGTTTGAACCCTTATGCAAATCATCCAAGTGCTATTTGAATGCATTCAATAATGTCATGGGACTGGCGACGCACTCTTCATTTTAAGCTCTCAGAAAGCTTGTATTGCCGAGTCTGCACCCATATAGTTAAGATGGGATAAGAGACTGCCTGCATGAATCATCATTGTTATGCTAAAAAAGCTCTGTCTGAGTTGGAGCTGTTTTCCATTGACCATGATGGCATTACTATTTCCTTATTGACAGGAAAGAGCTGAAGAAGATGCAGGAGCAGGATGAGGATGCTACTCTAACCCAGTTAGCCACAGCCTGGGTCAATATTGCTGTGGTGAGTAGCTCACAGACCAATGTTGAGTCATTTTTGTGTAACACCGCCAAGATACACAGTCGATTTGTAAATAAATGCCCTGTCATTAATCATTTGCAAGACACCCAATACATAATGTGGTGAATGGCAGTATCATATAATCTGTGTTTTTATGCTTTTATTTTGTTGTTCCAGGGCGGAGAGAAGCTGCAGGATGCCTACTACATCTTCCAAGAGATGTCGGACAAGTATTCGTCCACGCTGCTGCTTCTCAACGGGCAGGCGGCCTGTTACATGGCTCAGAATAAGTGGGAGGAGGCTGAGGGAGTGCTACAGGAGGCACTGGACAAGGTTAGGCTACATTTGTTTGCTCTTTGTTTTTGTCGCCGTCTCTTCCTCACTCTCTCACACTCATTGACTCACATACACACACCGTTTCATAAGATCTGTGTACTTCTTGTGTCCTGATTCTGTTTATTCAGATACATCTCTCAATGGCTTATTTCCAAGGCTGGTATTAGACTCATGAATCCTGAATTAATGCCTGCTAAACTGGGAAACTTTACCAGAAGTGCTTTGTAATATGGATGTAGAGTTGACTGAGTGTAAACTATTGCGATAAGTCACACCATCACAAGTGTCAGAGATTAAGCGAATCGTTTCTTGCTCTGTGAATGCTGTCCTCAACAACAAAGCCATGCAATTTAGAATTTTGCAGTTGTTCACATTTGAACAGCTGATGGCGCCAGATAATATATTTCTGTCTGCATTTATTGTAGTTGACCTATGATGGATCAGTGTTTGACCAGCTTCATTGATACCTTGTTTGGATGTCATAGAACAGTGTTCACTGGTTAAATTATTATAGGATGATGGTTTATTATCACACATACCCAGCAGACAAAGCATTGCACACTGTGAAATGATTTCTCTGCATTTTTCTCATCACGGACCACCCCAGATACATATGTGAATTGTACTCCACACCTAGGATACACACATGTGTGACACATACAGCATAAATGTGCAAGTTGGAGGGGCCAGAGCAGAGGGCAGCTACATAGCGCCCAGGGAGCAATTAGGGGTTAAGTGCCTTGCTCAAGGGCACAACTGCAGGAATTATCCATGTATTGATATAATCACACACTACAGTCTTGCTCAGAATGTAACAGGGGAGTGTAATGTGAATTTGCAAAAACATTAATGATGTCAAACCTCATGTCCTCCATGGTGAAACCAGATGAATGGTTTCACAATTGTAACGTAACATAGTAGGATTATATGTTGGATTTATTAAAGAAATGATGGTGATTTACAGAACAATTTATACAACAGACATAATTCCATGCAAGGTAGACATTTTGGAGTGAATTACTAACTTTCCGCAATGGGGAAAAAATGTTCACGTCAACCTCTGAGTTGTAATTCCGAGTAGGAACTTTGTGAAAGCTCCGATATATTCGACCTGTGTGGTAAAAAACACGGAAGTGTGTCAATGCAGCAATAAACATGGCTTGTTGGTAGGCTATAATACAATTTACAATATTAGTTTAAACGTAAAATTATCGTTTTAGTTTCCTTTGCTCCTCCAAGTCATTCAGAAGAAGGTAGTAGTATTGGTTGATTGTAGTGTACCTAACCGTGAAGAGAAGGAGCACAACAACAACGACTTGAGTGCACGATCGCCATCTTCTTGAATGCAATGCGTGAATGCGTCCAAGTCGGAGCAATGGGAAGTCTTCCCATCATTCCGCTTCCTCCCATATGACGTGAGCGCTGTTCCAGTCTAGCATTAGACTGGAACAATGCACTAAAGCTGCTGTACACGCACCACTTTGTTGTTGGCCATATAATTCGGTTATACATCTCAGTAACGAGAAAAGACACAGAAATATGGAGAAGAGAAGGTACCTTTCTCTTTCCGTTTCTTGTCTTCACTTTCATATTTTATATTGTTGTCCTGTTTGCTTTGTGTGAATAAGTGTCTCACTTTTTGTCTCTCTTTCTCTCTGTCTTTCTCTCTGCCTCTCTTCCCCCTTTCAGGACAGCAGCCACCCTGAGACGTTGATCAACCTCATAGTGCTAACTCAGCACCTGGGCAAAGCTCCTGAGGTGAGACTTTGAACTCAAAGCTGTTAACGAGGTCATTGCTTAGACAGCCATCAGCTTTTCCAGTTTCCACTAGACAAACCGAACCTTGGTAAAATACAATTGGAAATCTTCGTCCAGTGCTTAGAATGCAAGATTATTTTTTGAGCAATTTTATGTGCTGGTTTAAAAAAATAGAATAAAAAATTGGTTTGATGAATCCAGGCAAACTCAGTGAAGCACCATCTAGATTGTACAGCCTCTGTTGCTTGAAGGGCATTATCAAAACCATTTCAAAAGTACACAAAGATATTTATTCCATTAGTTGCTGAAGTGTCCTCTATGCATATCTGCTGCTTTAGTGCTCTGAGTGAGTAATAAACATTGGAACACAAAGTTGATAAGATAAAGACTCAGTTGATAGTCAGTAATCCAATGGAATCTTGACTATTGACTCAAAGCCATCTTTAAAGAGGCTCCAACTGTGATAAGCACTGATTAGTACATCCCAGTCAAGGTTAACTTGAATTATGTGGACTATATTTGCATAAATTAAGCCTAATACTCTATTCTAGTAGGAGAGAGTTGCCTTTGAATTCCTTTTTTTTTTAGTCTAAAGTGAAGTTAAAACTGTCTGGGAAGCCTTCTCTGTTTGTTTATCATTTACTGTTGTCACTTCCCTGGCATTTGTCTGATCTGTTCACACCTTTTCTCAGGTAACCAATCGGTACCTCTCCCAGCTGAAAGACGCGCACAGAGCCCACCCATTCCTGAAAGACTATTTAGCCAAGGTAATGTGCTGTTGTCAGGATTTGTCATTCACTGCTCTTCCTTCTCCTGAGATGGAGTTAGATTTTCTTAACCCTGTGTTTTAAGCACCAATGATTTACATTACTGTTGATGAAGATTAGAAAGAATAGATTAGATGGTAAAGAAACAACGATCCAATTTTTCCCGATTTATCATTATCAAAACACCTCAGAGGAGAAAATTAAGGATACCTTTGACTGAGGATATTTAGGTTCACTAGATGCACTCACAGTTGTTGACAACTTTCCATAACAATTGATCATTAATAATTTATTACCTAGCTTTGTTGTTTTGATGGTTGTAAAGCAGGTGTCCTTGGAGCAAAGCCAATCACAGCATTACATTACATTCACAATCACAGCATTACACTTTGAATCTGTAGACTTTGTTACACATATCGTAGTAATTACACAAGACTGCATGTGTAAATAAACATGGAGAAGCTGGGTTATACTGTGTCAAGCCATGCAGCGCACAGCTGTTTCCTTAGCCAGATATTTCCCCCTGGTTTTAACAGTTTCCTCTTTTCCTTCTCTTTCTGTAGGAGAACGAATTTGACAGACTAGTGATGCAGTACGCTCCCACCACCACAGCATAAGGTTTCCAGCATACGGTTTCCATCTGCTTTTGTCGGGACACCTAAACAATGGGCTGACGATATCTCGCTCTCTCTTACTCACACACTTGTATTTGTTTTGATATTTTTACTTAAAACAGTTTAGATGAAAGTGTGGCTGTAATATTTAAACTAGTTATTTCCCCCCCATTCAAACTCACCATTTTCCTGGAGGCAGATGCAAAATGTCTGCCTTGATAATGTCTATTCAGTGTTTATAAATGATCATTTCTCTTATTGAAATCAACACCTCTGTTTTTCCTCTTAAGCATTCCTCCTGAATAAACGTTTTAATAATACCCTGTACCTGTTTGCCCTGTGGCTTTGTGACAGATAAGACACAATTGAAATAAACCTGTGGTAGACTGGCCCTTGTTGTACATTTGATGACATGAGTTTGAACCAGTGAATTCCAGCCAATCCATTATATTGTAGTGTGTTTGGTGTCAGTTGAAATGGATGTCCCCTGTGCGGTCTTGCGTCATTAGCCCACTAAGCGGCGTGCGCTGTCTCTTTAAATCATCCTCTTTAATCCTCAGAGGTTCAATAAAATAGCGACCCCTAATTACGCCACGCCTCCTCGTCT
>OMOT01078959.1:0-11592 GCA_900312575.1 Acanthochaenus luetkenii
GGGGGGGGGGGGGGTCAAATGAACCTTCATCAGAAATGCCAGTCGTGTCCAAAACTTTGACATCCTCAATTATTATTTTTTATAAATATCACACATACATCAAATGTAACTAAATGCACTATTCTTGATTTGTCCTCTGTGTTCCCGACAGCAAAGGAAAAGTAGTGGTGAATCTGGGGAAGGACAAGAGAATAGAATAGAATAGAGAACAGCTTAAATCCTTGAGTTACAAAGACATTTAAGAAAGAAAAGAGTGTACTACAGTTCATTCATAGAGAAATTAGAATAGAATAGAAAATACCAATAATTTCCCTTAATAATCATTACACAAGACCAGCAGACACAGGGAAACAGTTAGCAAAAAATAAATGTACAAAGCTGTCTCATGATCACAATCAGACTATACATCACACAGTCACTGGTGGTAATAAACTAAGAGTTGGGGCTGGTGGGTCCCTAAATGGAGAGGCGGTATGTTTTGATGAGCCTGCGTCCCAGGCTTAGGCTACGTTTCTCATTTGGGTCTCAATGGGTGAAAAAGTTTAAGAACGCACTGATATTCCCTCCCTCAGTTTGTAGTTTGAGGCTCTCGGCCTATTCAGAGAGGAGCAGCAGATGAGAGGACTCTGTCAGAGGCAGGAAACAGAGTGGTTCATTGAGTTCATGGAGAAATTGAGAGCTTTGTACTGACACAAGGGTTGGCTGTCACTACATAGGGCCTATCGCTTCACTATGGTCTTCAGTTGGTCGCATAGACATAGGCACAAATAACCCATTATGAGCTTATAGGGTGCTACCAACATAAAGATATATATATATATTTATACTGTATACTCCTCTCACACTCAAAGTGAGACTTGGCTCACCAATGCTATTGTAGTCCACTTTCTGCAATGATTCACATTTTGTTTGAAAAAAGTGATATTAAAAGTGACTAAAAGATCAGAATTCACAAAGGTGGAGTGCTGGTGGATGTATTTTAACCCCTGGAACAAAATGTAGTACTGTATATCTCATGGACATCTATTAAACACAGCCCTTATTTTTGCCATTTTTTGAAAAGCCCATTCATATTTTCCATCGGGATTTTGGACTACACACCAAATGGCGGCGATGCTAATCCATGGCACACAACATGACGACATCCACTGATGGCCTCTATGAGTACCGTGTAACTAGAGGTATACAGGAGTTTGTCAAACTCGTCTCACATTATGGATGGGACGGCTGAGATGGCTGGGATGAGGTCAGACTGGAGGGACATTTCTTAGAACTAGTAGTGTTGTTTAGTTTTTTACAAAACATCACATTTTTTCTAACCACAATACAAAGTTGTCTAACAACTGTTACATTGTTGACTACAGACACCTTTTGATTATCATAATCTTTCAGTTCTTTCCGGTAATTGCCCATAAGAATCTGTTACAAATCGGTGTTTTTAAAGGCAGGTCCAGTATCAACATGCTGTCTTCCTGTCTATGTGCGCTGTTCTATAAATCCAGAGCTCTGACTGTAACTTCTTATTCACATCTGAAGTAGGACCATCTTTCTAATATCAGTGAATCATTATTCAATCTATACCCCAACTAAGACGGGAGATAGTGATTTTGACCAAAAAGGCAACTACTAACTTCCTCCAAAATCCTAAATTTGCACACTGCATTACTCTGATCTTGCATAGCTTAGTATAGATTTGTGTGCATTTATTTTAAAGTTAAGAACCGAGCACTTTGACTGTAGGGTTTGCATAACATCCTAGAGCCAATCAATTTTAAATGAGATGTCATGTTTATTGCGTTTATTACGTGTTAGTCAATAAATCAAAAAGTGGAGCAGAGCAATTGCAGTGTGCACAATGTTCTTCATTTACATTACAGAGAGCCACTCTGCTGACAATGACTACAAAACTGGGGTCATATGAATGACAATACCAGGGTGACCTTGTGGAGAGGTAAATAGAACTCATTTAGGACTGAAAGCTCAAACAAACATTTTATGAGTCTACAAAGTCAGTTTCCCATACATTATCAATGGAGCAGATCCAGAAAGCGATCACAAATTAGTGTTAGGTGCGAGTTGGTCATATTCACAAATGTTGACAGACGTGTCAGATATCACATGCGTAACACATATGGGTATCCTTTACCTCAGTATCAGAGTGAACTAAAGTTTGATATATACTCTCTGTGTGATCCATGTTGTTATTGTTATGGACAGCACATAGAACACGCAGGGGATTTTGACTTCTACGTTTAGTTGATGCTAAGAGTGTGCATGTAACTTAAAACTGACCAGTCAGATTATCTATTTCTGTGAGGCAACCGTTTATGTCTGCACCGTATCTGTGAGACTGAAGTGCTGTTAACTTCTGCAGCTTTGCATTAACTAGTCAGAGCAACTCTGTCATCAACAATGCAATCATTTGGGACAAATGTAATTAGGAAATTGGTTATTTGGGTTATCAGTCCAATAAAGGTACTTACATCTATCTACAAGAGGCTCAGTTTGATGTTGAACACATGACCCAAAAAAATATTACAAAATGCTTCCATGAGTTTTTTACATTTCCTGATAACCAGGTTTTCCATAACTATAGAACTATAGAGCCCTGCATATGCAGCAGTACAATCAACTGGAAAATATATCAGCCTCTCAAAAAATGTGTACAACTGCATACGCTCATCACCGGTTAAGTGGATTCAGACAATTACAAAAACAACTAGAAAATGCGCTCAGTAGAGCGCAGACCTCCACCAAGGAAGCCATCCATAAAGCTTAGGTGTCAACCTATACAGTTACATTACATTACATTACAGCATTTAGCAGACGCTTTTATCCAAAGCGACTTACACATTACATTACATTAAGCGACCTACATATCATACCGTTGGCGGAGGCAGCCATGCAAGGTACCAATCTGCTCAACAGGAGCAATTCGGAGTTAGGTGTCTTGCTCAAGGACACTACGACAGATTGTTCCCGGGAGGAGCTGGACTCGAACCGCCGACCCTGCAGTTGCGGGGCGGGAACTCTACCTCCTGAGCTACTGCTGCCCCCACATTTCACCGTATAAAATACGTTTTTTTCAGTATTTTGGAAGTACACGGCCTGTGAGAGTAAAATACAGATAATCATGGCCTGATACGATTGACAATCAGTTCAAATGACCAACCTTTCTATAGTTTTGTGATGTTAATCAGTTCTAAGTTGGCCCATGACCTACTCCGTTGGCGGAGGTCATTAAAGCTGCAAGCAGCAATGAAAAGGGGCCGGGCATTTTGAGGGAGAAGAGGAGGAGGAAGAGGAAAAATAAACAGACACTCATTTGCATAGTTTCCATCAGGTGTATTCCAAAATGCTGAACATATGCCTATGCAAATAGGCATAGCTTTGCTTTGTTATTAAGATTGACTATCTTAGGCCTTGTAACATCTTTGAACATCAGAATATGCATGTTCGCACATTTCCAGCAGTCATTGATAGTAGGACTTGAATTAATGAATGAAAATCATTCAGGTTTCACATGTAGGTATAATCAGTTTCACATAGTATAGACAACAAACGCAGTTGTATTACCTTAACATTTCGTAAGCAGCACCCTGGACTTGAACTTGCAACCTATGTAGGCAATGGCAGACCACAAACATGTTGAGCCAATAACAAGTTCATTTGACACGTCATTGGTATGCACTTTGACTTTATGGATGAACGGTTCAAGTTATTCGAGACTCCAACATTCAGTAAGAAAAAAAAAAATTCTGAAGTTTGGCATACCTAATCTAGACATGGTGGAAAACGTTTGTGGATTTTTTTTTTTACTGTAATGACCAATCACTGCACTAATGTGGAGCTGGGAGCAGGAAGGCCCAGGACAGGAGGGAATGGCAGCAATTGGTCTGCAAGGAATAAAAAGTCCAAGGTAAATAATCCTTGAAATGATTTACTTTGCTTCGAGCCATAGTTTTGTTTTATTATTTTCCTTGACAGAACATTTTAGCTGAGAAAAAGATTTAGGCTTCCTCCTTTGTGAATAATAACAATAAGGATCAGGAATATTTATAAGGATAAGGAGAGAAGACCGAAGAGAATTAAAGAAAAGACTAGGGAGATTCAACCCAGGCCTCGTTCTCATTCTCTCTCTCCCTCCCCTGCTGAAAAGCAGAGTCAACCAGTCCAACTGGTTTCCAGTAGGCCCTAAGGCCAGGCGAGGGGAGCGGGCACAGGAGGAGGTGGAGGAGTTGGAGGAGAGGTCAGGCCTATCGGATCGTTTTCTATTCTATTCTCTTACCAAACAATCAAGCACTCATTCATTTAATAAACAGAAGTGGAAGTTAATGTAGGAGTTGACTGAACTTTCTGCTTCAGGGAAATTACGTTTCATTAGAAGTTGCTTGAGGTAACACTCTTTGCAAATGCTAGCTGTTCCATTCTATCGAGACAGCGTAGGTCTCAAGTAGAAGTCTAGTGACTGGCGGCCTGAGGGGAGGGTCAGCGTGAGATAGGCCCACATAACACATTTGCCATGACGTAACAGAGACAATATCAGGAGACTGTTGCTTACACACAAATACACACTCTTCACTGGAAATTCACTCCTAAAGAGAAGCCTACACTGTGAGAATGGCCAGTTGAAACATTGAGGCAAACCGTGCAGTAAAAACCTGAAGCAGACAAAGCATTTATCTTCCGTCATGTAACCTCCAAATTATTTTAATGGGATATTTCTAAAACATTTGCATTACATCTAATCGAGCAGTCAACCAAACGCATGGCATGTAATGGTTACGTTTTATGTTAAAGGTGTTAAAAAGTTGAATCCTGAAGGCTTCACTGAACACGGTACACTGGATTCCCCAGGGTTTTATGGGCGGTATTAGTTGGTCCTGTCCTGTTGGACCTGGTTTGCACTGCAACATGTCTATAGCAAGGTTTTGGTGGCATTACTATTTTAGATGGCCGAACAGGGTGAAACCTCGCCGCTATAGGCCAAACAATGGCATAGCAAATGCCATTTGGTGAACGCTTTCATCCAAGACACCTTACAGTACTAGGAGTACAACTTCTTGCATGGGCGGACCCGGTAGGAATGAAACTCTTAACCCTGGAAGAGTTGTTGCCATGCTCTACTCACTGAACTATACAGGACCCCCATGAGAGGTGAATCACATACATTTGACCTTTTGAAGAGAAATTGAATGTCATGTTTGTTTTTTTTGCACAACTTCCTTGTTTTTTGCACTACTTACTTTTTGAGTTCTTATTACTATTGTTCTTATGTTGTCTGTGTGCACCAACAACCACAGCAAATTCCTTGTATGTGAAAACTACTTGGCGAATAAACCAATTCTGATTCTGATTCTGATTCTGATGAATAAAGAGAACCCAAGCCTTAGCTCAATGACTTTCAAAGACTAGATCAGGACCCAAAAGTTGTTGCAAGGAAGAATAACGTAGGTCTACAGATTATTCTAAAGGAACCAGATTCTATAGCTCCTGACCAGATTGTGCTGCCAAAGCCTTGCCAAATCCCTGCAATCTAAAAGGTCAGCAGCCTAAAACCAGGGTCAACTTTGCTTGATTAGCCTTCAAATAATCTGCAACATCATCAGTTTTGCACAACAAATAATTATTTTCAAGATGGAAGCCCTCAGAAAAAAAAGGTGAAACCCATTGCTGGTGCAGTAGTGGAACCATTGCAGCTTGTAGTGACTTCCTGACAGCTCGGCATGCCCCTGGAGCAGACAGCAGCTCAGAGGGAATCCCTCTGAGTCTCTCTGTTTCTGGAGGACAGGTCCCACCAGACCCGTTTAGGGTTATTACAGACAATCAGTGTTAATAGGCCGTGTGGATCTCTCAGGTGAGAGGCTCAATCAATTGACAGCCTCCCAAGTGAAAATACACCTGCTAATTACTGAACCAGCCAGCAAACAGACCAGACAGACTACCTAGGAACGTAGCTCACTCACTTAAAGCACACCTAGACAGGGTATCTGCAGGATTCAAATGAAAGAACTTTTTTAAGCCATGGCAGAATACAATGTAAACCCAAATTTTCAACAATAATAAAGCTGAAACATTAAAAGAAAAACATTTAAAAAAGGGGAAAAAACACGAGACCATCAAGATATAGATCTGCACAACCAGCTTGATTTCTCCCAAGTAGTGCACTGAGAAAACCACATTTTTAAGACAATCGTAACTGCGATTAAGATTTAGATTGAATGATATTGGTATTTACGACCAGTGAAGGCCTTGATTTTAATTAAATGAGACATTTTTGAAGGACATGCAGACACCCTGCTTCTACATGCTTCTAGAGGTTGCCACCCAATCTGCTTCGTAGGTCTTTTGTGCACAATTTGCAGGGCCGGTTAGCACAATTACACATACATGTGTGACACAAGCCTGGCTTCAGCAGTTCAATTCATTATGAATTGCCTCTGGTAATAAAAAGTAAAACTTTGATGATGCAACACTTTTCACAGACCTCCAGATGACAGAACACTAAAGGGGTTGTTAGGATAAAACGGGACTTGCAATTTCAAGATGGAAACAACCCGATGTCGGCTGTTAGGCCTAAAAACAACAACAGAGGTCAGAGAGTCAATTTACGGCAAGGAAATAAGCTGCAACTTACCGAAGGAAATTCAAAATCCTTCTGGTTTACTTGGTTCAGGACATAATCAATTCGGGATTGGTTTGCTGGGCAGGCTACCTGGCACGGGGGTGTGAGTGTACTCATGGCAGTCAGAATCGTCTGAATGGAAAGAACAGAAGAAAAACTTGGAAAAACCTATCAACATTGACACACTTCCTTGAAGTACAACAGGGTTTCTACACTAGGGCTGCTCGATATGACGATATATATCGTGGGACGATATAAAAATGTGTATCGTAGATATTTTCCTCTATCGTTTATATCACTATTGTCGCAAAGAAAGCCGCACACCTGCTTTACGTCAGTATTTTACGTCATTCCCGACCCCGCTTTACGTTCTCTACACGTGGGCTGGAAAGACATACAAACACGGAGGAGCGTGACACGGAAAGAAACCCCGCAAGATTCTGACACAGAACAGACCTCAGCCCAACCAAGACAAGATGAGGAACTTTATCTAAAATAACATTTTGTAAGACGCATGATAAAACATCACGAAGACGTCAATAAATCACGAGTGCCGTTACGACGCAAAGACACGGCCCCGGCCGATATTCACCATTGCGAGGGCAATCAGAGAACTAGTTACCACGCGTATATGGAGATTACCGAGCCAAAGTAGAAGAGGAGGTTCGCACTGTATCATATTATGCTGTTGCAACGTGTGTGGATGAGCCGAACAACACAGCCGTACATGAGCCTGACAATACACTTCATTAAACAAGTCTGGACACTGTGTAGTCGATGTTTACAGACGTCCTGTTTCCCAGAGGACCGATGATAGCCAACAGTCTAAGGGAAGCGCTCCAGTCATGGGGGTTCACCTGGTCTGTGTAATGACGGATAATGCGACTAACGTCAGTGCACTGGTACTGAATGACTGGACACGGCTACAATGTTTTGGCCACCGTCTTCAACTAGCCATTGGTGAGCGTCTAACACAACATAAAACTGTATTTCAATGTTAAGTATAATAATAATAATAATAATAGCAACGTTATTAATATAAATAACACATGTACAGAAAACATACTATATCGTGATTTATATCGTCATCGGGATATGAAATTACCCATATCGTGATAGAAGATTTTTTTCATATCGCACAGCCCTATTCTACAACACTTTTCCAGTTGATCATTGTCTCAAAGACGTTGTACACCTACACTGCACAGAGATTAATTCCAATATGCTATATATCCATGTTGTGTTGCCTGAAGTTCATTACTCAATATTTTTAAAAGCCTCCACAAAAATGTTGCCAATTTCTAAGCAAATGTATTTTATTACCTAATGACTTCAGTAATAATTTATCATGACTTTGACTTTTATGCAAACATTTTAATATGGTAGATAATTCATTCTGAGAGGAAAGTATTAAACACACAAACACAAACTTTCAGAGACAAGCAGTTTTCTGTCTTCCCTACTTTTAAAGACCTGGAAACTACCAAATGTATTTCTCATACTTTTCCACCTGTGTGGGAACTGTTGTACAAGCTATTCCAAAATCCTGTAGATCGTTTAATCCAAAATGGGTCAAAAGATCAAATTCTTACCTCTATAGCTTCTTTAATGTTGTTTTTAATATCATTAATTTTCTGTTTTTTCTCCCTGTGAAGAACAAGAGTTTGGAAGTTAGGTGCTTTGTTTACAATATTATTTACATACAGTAAATACATAAATTACAAAAAGGAAGCAATAACAAATCAAACCATGAAGGGTGATGGTGAATACAGTCAATCACTTTATTAAATGCTTTTAAATAAAAAAAGAGAGCTACATAGGGACTTGGCCTTTCCTAAACTCAGCTGTCCATGTATGGTAAATATGAATAACACAGCTATGCAGGTTAAGATTTTATCTTAAACAGATAAAGTAATTCTTCTAAAATTGAAACAATGGCAAAGAACTGTAATATGTGTTAATGATTCTAAGAAAGTGGGAATAAGATGTATAATATCAACTTCTCTATGAGCTCTTGGTAAGCCTAAAAGTAAATGATATCAGACATCAGTATTAGATATCGAGTTGAAATCCTCAGATACTAAACTACTTTTAGTTTGAAAATATTTCAAATCTCCTGATAGAACAGAAATTTGACTATAGAATATCTTGACGTTGAAATTCCTCTGCCCACCCGTTTATTGAAACAACCTTAGACCCGCTTACACAATCAGATTCCTGGAGCGATTTCCTCTGCGTGAGAATATAGACACAAGATGATCAAAATATCCCAGTATTTCAGGACAATGCTAAGCATAGCCTGCAACCGTACCCATGTGTGTGCACAGTTGTGTTAAATGAGAGTGCGCTGTGCAGTATATCTTGTGTGCATCCTAACAACAACAGTGATTCAAGATTACACCCAAGTTTACACCATATTTGCTGCACTGCAGGATTTTCAAATGAATAGCGCTGAATGAATATCTGTTGGTAATGAATGTGTTCAAAGATCAGTATCAGTGCACCATTACTTGCTGCTGTCATCGAAACTTAAACCTAATTAAGGATGTCCTAATGGACAATACCATTCGATTTTGAAATGGTATTCCTATGTCTTACGGTCAATTAAACTCTGTGTTAGTGAACATGTTCAATGTTCTGTTATAACCAGACACTAGAGAGAGGCCAGTCAAACTAACATGGAGTGTCACACCAATGTAGCTCGACCAAAACAGAGTTGGAAAAGATGGAAAAGGTCACTTTGACAGGACCCAGGATGATTATCTAAGGATAAGGGAATATTCGTTTTGAACTTATAGTACTGGGGTGTCCTGGTGGATCAGTGGTCTACGCCACTTACCATGTAACCGCGATGTCCTGAGTTTGAATCCCTCCATCTCTCTTCACTGTAAACTATCAAATAAAGGCAAAAATGCCCCCAAAAATTCAGAAATAAACAACTGTAGGGGGTGAGCTCTTTTTGGGTGTTAAAGTTCAGACAAACTTTGTTCCATTTCGGTCAGTCTCCTATTCACTGTAAATGGAGATACGCATTAGACATTAAGAGAATAGAGTCTTTGATTTCTCCGGTTTCTAGCATTTGGGAGAGTTGTTTATGTATATTAGTACTGACTGAACTGTCCTATGCGACAAGCTGTAGGAACATCTTTTTTCTATACTGGCAGAGCAATCAGTTTGAACCAGTTAACATACCCTTACGCCCAGTCGCCATAAATTAATCCTGAGTAAAGCCTCAGTCGCTTTACCATCTTTTCCAATTCATAACCAGTGCAGCTGTGTGTCAGTGTCACACCACAAAAGATTTTTCAGGCTACTTGCAACACATGGGGCATTATTTTGTGTCTTTGTTAATGGTCAGTTCTGTTTGAATATGCAGTCAGTGGTGTAAATGAAACCAGTAACACTGCCTGTAGTGTTTCAGTGAATCGAAAGCCTGGTAGGTGTGCAACAACTGCCAAGCGACAACAGAGATTCAAATGTAAAGCATGAGGGAAACCAACACTTACTCTGCGTTGAAGCCATTGACGTGCAATATTCGCATCTGTTTGACTATCGTGCTCTTCCCGGATTCACCGGCCCCTGGAAGCAGAGAGAACAGCTAGGGATAAGTCAAAAGGTGTTTAGAAGTGTACAAAACTCCTTACATGGTCCCGACTAAAACACTATGGCTGGCATCCAGGGTCGAGATCAGGCTGAGACGAGTACAATTTGGTTTAAAAATTGTGTCATTGGACAATCCATTGAAATAACTAGATAGTCTGGGATACAAGCCCTAGCAGGGGTTAGGTTCAGGTGTTGTGCAGGAAGGTGAACGTGAACATGCTATAACCTTGACGCTCGACTTCAGGGCTGTTTCACTGTGCGGCCTTATTAACGCAGACTCTGTCCTGATTCACAAGCTAACCAAGACCGTCGTCCCTGCTTCTGTAGCATCTTAGATCAGACGCAGCAGGTGACTCTTGATTCCTGGATCGTGCTCTGTGTACGTTACAAAACAGCAACCTTTAAAAAGGCAAGTGGTTTCTCGAAAAATGTGCCATTTTTAAAAAAAGGCCATATTTTTTATTCATGATGAAACTGCCTCCGTTCGTAGATCTGAAGAATTTCGGAAAGACACGAGCGAGATGGCGAGACCTCAATACAGCCAACCAGAGGGACAGGTGGAGCTAATAATCGTCTCGCTTGTTCTTATCCACTGCTTTCAGGTGTAAGAGTGGTATCAGGGAAGAGATAGGATGGAGCAGGCTAATGGCTGGACGAGATCAGTTCAGAATATTGGCTCAATGTGGTTTTTCTGAGAGCAGAAATGAGCCGGCAGCCAGGACAGATTGGCAGAAAACTGTTACGCCTCACACAAAGATTGTTAAGCAACATCCGGATGTCTTATCCATAACTCTTGACATTAACTCTGACCCTCAATACATACATACCATGTTGCAACATCGTATCCATCCATTCCTCCCTTGATAAAGGTTTTGCACCATTACACAAGTCCAAGGGGAAAAGGGCACAAGATCCGACTGTGTCAACAACCTTAGCAAACTGAAAACGAAAGGGGACCGGGCCATATCACCTGCTAACACCAAGACTAAGGAGTGTTCACAGCTAGACTACACCGAGATTGACAGGCCTGCTGTTTAGGCCTCTGGAGCATCTAATCCTCATTCTGCCCTCTGAGAGGCTTGATAAAACACCGGCACCGGCCTACGGTTGATATCGTGACATGAAGGCCTCAAATCGCTTTTATCAAATGAAAAATAAATGCAACCAGTATAGTTTTCAGCAACTGATCTGAGAAATATCTATTTTCCGGCTCGTAAAGTGGAGGGAGGGGGGCGCGAGTAGCCAATGTGGAGAGGATTGTGTGAAGGTGCCGTCTGGAAGTATGGAGTCTGGCCAAGAGCATCAAACATGAGGTCCCTCAAGACCAAGGCATCGAGATCTACACCAAATCACAGATTGTGTGG
>OMOT01078967.1:0-10356 GCA_900312575.1 Acanthochaenus luetkenii
ATTTGTTGGGTATTCGTTGGATGTAAAAGAATGAAAGGATGGATGCAAGATCTCAGAGCTGTTTAGATTATTACTGCCAATCGCAGTAATGGTTTAATGAGAAATCGACATGAATTAAGAATCGTACGTACGGGTCCCCTCCCTCAACGCAGTGAGGAATAGAGAGAGACAGACACACTGCATCGACATCACAGAGTTTATATATCGGAACAACAGCAGATGAATGTCCTTGGCTTGGCTTGTGTGTTCCTTATCGGTTCAGACCATTCCACGAATGTGCTGACGACTTTAAGAATCGTGCGCATTTGGGCTTACGTCAGGAATATTCTTTGAGATAGCAGTTTACATTCTGTCTTGTCTTACTGGGACATTATGAACACTTGAGAACAGACATAGGTCTGACAATCAGTTCGTCTCTAACAAAGAGACGTCTTTAGCTTAAAGATATGATTGGTATATGCTAGTGAGAGAGAAATCAGATATGTATAATCTTGAAATACCACATGTGCAATATGGGCTGCGAGTCATGCAAACTAAAACACATTGTCTTTACATTTAGCACGATGAAATTAGTTTTTCACTGTTTGTAACGTCAGCAAAATGCCACACATCCTTTAGGTTAATGTTGAAGAGCGTTTTATTCCCATCCACAGGTATGGACATAATGAAGCAGGGCCATCCTTTAGAGCCACTCAGAGCTGTGAAGACCAGTCCTCCTCTTCCTCTTCCTCCTCTAATACCAGCAGTGCTGCACCTGGTCAGTACCACACAAGGCAATCGCACAGCTGCTCTCCCAAATCACTTCAAGCAGGAGTGTAGAATATCTCATTTGCATGTGTCCAAAGACTGGTCTGTGAGTGTCGTATCGTCTGGTGGGACTTGCGGTAATTGAACGATTATCAAGGATTTCCCTGTTTGCTTTGGTTCTATCCTCCGGTGCCCCTCCTGTTTACAAGCCCCTGTCAACAAACTGCATTTATTTTCTGTCTCATGGTTTATTTATAGTGCAGGCAGGGTTTCCCTGGAAAAGTTGCAGGAACACTGGTAGACAGTATGACAGAATCATGATATATTTCAGTGGGCTCCACGTTAGTTTGATGCTAAAATAGTTAAAGGAATTTTAAAGTTGCCCTGATTTAATGTTAGTTGCTGTTTGTTATTTTTCCAGTGGCTAAATATAAAATCCAATGATAAAGTTCCTCCCAAGTTGTCTTGGAGAGAACAAACTTCTCATGAAAGCAAGCACCATCAGTTTTAACCGGCTCTGTACTACAGACCGTAGCCTTGTTTGGATGTGATGCGTTGTTCTGAATCTATATTTAAACTGTAAATAGGAAAATAGGTTCATACTCCATTTGACCACCTTTTATGCGCGTGTTGTTCACACTCACACATTTAGCGTCTTTTATTCAACCCTGTCTTCTTTTCCATTGCCAGAGCTGCCAGGGTTCTACTTTGATCCGGAGAAAAAACGTTATTTCCGACTGTTGCCGGGACACAACAACTGTAACCCACTGACCAAAGAGCAGTTGCAGGAGAAAGAAAGGGAGAAACAGAGATTCAAGATGCTCAAAGAGGATGACAAGCCCAGAAAAGTGAGTGTGTGAGTGTGTGAGTGTGTGTGTGTGTGTGTGTGTAATTGTCCCAGATTGGATATTTATTCCAGTAGGTTTGGTTGAATTTGCTAAATGATCACTGCCATGGCAGCAACTGTGCTGAAGCATTTTTTGTATTGATATGATGCAACATGTGTCACCTTCTTTATAGAAAGCACCAAGAACAGGACTGAACACATCTCTACTGCTGCAGAAAAGACACCTTGGCCTGTTAACTGGCAACTCCTATTGTAGGTACTGTATCAATGTTGTGTGTGCGCACATACACACACACACACGGACACAAGCACACAGCTGTACTTCTAGTATCCAAATTACTTCTAGTACTTTATTTGGATAGTCTCAGCTGTAATACATTACAGAAAATGACCCAAGTGGAACACAGTCCTAAAATACTCAGTTCTGTATGAAAAAAAAAGTATTTCATTTTGTGGCGCAACTGGCATTTAACAGTAATAATAGTGGTAATGAATTATGTGGGTTTTGAAATTAATTGGCACATAATTGCTACAGTTACCCAACAACATAATGGGAACTCTTAGTCAAGAAGGTACACAAAATAATCTTTCATCTGGGGGCTAATTATGCTGTCATGGTGGGGTCTGTGTGTAGATACATATTGGTGAACACAATAAGTCAAGAACAACACATGATAGAAACTTCATATTTACACTACAGGTTCCCCCTATAGAGAAGATGATCTGATTAGATTTTGGAGCACCTTACTGCATAGACTTGCATATTAATGGGGAAAAACAGATAGAAGAAAAAAAACTATTACTCCATAACACTTTAAGATATGATGTTCATATTAATACCGCCATGTGTTACGTGAAGACATGTATGTTGATATATAAATATTTGCTAATTAATGCATGAATTAACCTAATCAGTGATGTTATTAGCAGAACTGGTTATGTTGCATATATCATGGTGATTATGGCGGGACATTAGGCAGCTCAATTGCCTCTTGTCCTAACATGGCCCATTATTTTGTCAGGTACCTATAGCTTGCTTGGTAAAGCTAGTAAGCAAAGCAACTTAATTGGCTACCCAGGCAAATATCTCTATGTTGTGCTAAAGCGGTGACTAATTAGTAAAGAATGAATCTGTGATTTAAAAGTGGCCAGTGATGTTGACATGAGGTTATGGGGCATGTTGCAAGCAGTGCTAGCCAGTGTTACCATGGTTATTGTGTTTCTCCAGGTTGATCCATGAGGTGAAGGTGAGTGGAATGAGACGCCACAAACTGGAGATCCAGAGCACTGACAACAGCAATCCCAACACTGACAACTTCAGACTCATAGTGGTGAGTACACACGCGCGCTAGGGCTACTCGATGTTGACACAAAAAAATCGTATGCGGAATATTACAGTTGTAATATGCGTGGTCACATGTTTTTCTACATCATTTTGTTTGTCAGGAGTTAGAAAAACACAATTTTGTGTTATACAATGGCATGATAAATCTTCAATTTAAATATTATGAAAGGTCTTCTCCAATGTGCAAGTTGATTTATGGCCCAGAGATTCTGCACAAAACCAGAGAACATTGTTTAGCGGACAGCAACACCTTTCCCTCTGTGAAAATAATGTAATTCTTATTATTTGGATATTGCAGTCGTCAGTATAGCAATTTCAGTTGCTTTTTGTTAATTGTGCAACCCTAACACACACACACACACACACAGAGGCTCATTCATATACACTACTATCAGCACTGTAATAAACAATTATTTACAGTAGGTCAGAAGCAGACTTGCTGGAGCACATACACAGCACAATGGAGTATGTACAGTTTTGAATCAAAGAGAAACAAGCCAAGTTTGAAAACACATTTGCTGATGTCCGTAATCTCTTTCTGCTCCATCCTCCTCCCACACCTTCCCCTTCTTCCCCAGGGGGACTCGGCTTGTGAGCGAGTGTTCACAGTCAACGATGTCTCTCACGGAGGCTGCAAGTACGGAATCATGCACTTCAGCGGCTGCAGCAAGGGCTCTCTGTCTGTGGAAATGTGTGACAACCTCTATTTTACAAACCGCAAGGTGGGACGGGATTGCTTGGAGCCGGGGCCCTGACCATGAATTTGTAGACACCTTTTGTAGGGTTTCCTGTGTTCTACCCTTTGCATCTGTACTTCAGTTAAATGTTCAATTTTTATACATTGATAAAAAATGCTGAGTGGGTTCCATGACCTCAGAGCCCATGAAGCCCATTGTATATTTTCAAAAATGTCAAAATCATTTTTCTCAATTCCTGAACATTTACAATTTTGAATATGTTGTTTCACCCAACAACAGTGGATTTTTACACCTCTGTTCCGGCTACATGTCTGTGTTTCAGGTGAATTCCATCTGCTGGGCCTCAGTCAGCCACCCAGACTCTCACGTGTTGTATCCTTCTTATATTCTTAAAGTCTTGTAGAGTTTTAAGCAAGCCTGTCCACTTGTCTTACAGCTCAAGTGCTGCGTTGGTTCCATGGTTGCTTTGATAACTTATCATTCCATCTTGTAGAGCATCGCGTTTATGAATTATTTCTGTATTTCAGACACAGTGTTAAGGCTGCCAGACCACTTGGGACCTCCCTTTACAATGCTTCCTGATGTTTTCAACAGAAAGGATCTGCTATTAACAATACGACCAGTGAAGTGTGTTTTTATTGCTCAACTTGCCAGGCACTAAAAGTAAAAAAAGTAATCTCTCAAGTGCAATGCTTCAATTTCCTAATGTCACATAGCCAAAGCAGTATCTATAACTTTTGCTTTCCACAAGCGTCTGCTGCCTTTATTTTCCTCGACTGAGCCCCTCTGTCAGGCTGTGTCTGGTGGGAATGGCAGACACCCCTGGCTGTGTCAGTTTACTGCCTACTTCCCTCTTCAGCAACTCCAACCCAGGTAAGATAAGTATAAGGGTTTTTCTCAGGTTACTCACACTACTTTAGACTATTAACACCTGAATTTCCCCTAGGGGATCAATAAAGTGCAATCTAATCTAATTAATATTAGCTTACTATATTTTATTCTGCCTAACTTAGGTTGCAGGGACTTTGGCAACATAGCTTTTGAAAGCAATTTTGCCAGAATCATTTTGACTGCATTTTATGTATACATTGTTTTGTTTTCTTTCCGTTTTTAACTTGGTCTGTCTCTATCCCACTCTACCACTCTCTACCCACATTCCTCCTCCTCCTCCTCCTCCTCCTCTCATCTCTCCTTGGGTCTCCGCTCCCTCTCAGACCAACCAAGGATGCTGTGTAGCTTCAAGATATCCACAGCCTGGTCTTGTGCTTGGTGTCTCAACCCTCAGGCAGACAAGACTTTCAGCACAGGTCAGTCACATCATCACCATTTTTTTGCTAGTCATAATCAAATCAGGGGGGGTCACTGGTTTCTATCACGATATGGGTAATTTCATATCACGATAACGATATATATCATGATATAGTATGTTTTCTGTAAATTTGATGAAGAATTTGTCAATTTGTGCAAAATAACCACACACCTCTAGGGCTGGGTATTGCCACTGATTTCTCAAATTGATTTGATTCAATATCTATTCAGTTAGGGATATTTCAGTTACAATACCAATTTTGCTTGGATATGAATTAAAAGATTCTCAGAGAACTAATGCTGTACATTGTACAAGGAACCCTCTAACCTGGTGCATTATTACAATATTAATGTTTGTGTTAAGAATTGACCCCAAACCAGTTACATTAATGTACTTTTTATTTAACATGACCAACACACTACAGCAGTGTATCATAAGAGAAAGGACCAAAAGAGACAAACTACCATATGTTAATTCATTAGTAAAAGTAAACCAACAATCAGAAATTGAAAAAGTCTCTGAATTGCCTTTGAAAATAGTGCACGAAACCAGTTTGTTTTTGTGGAACATGTTGAAAAACAGTCTTGTAAAACCTCTGGACATTGTAAACTGTAAAGTCCATGAAACTAAATCCCCTTCATGATGCTTTCTCACTTCTTGGAGATTGTAAGGCTGCCTTCCTGGAACTGGGGAATTTCCCACCTCGTAGTGAAACTATGACGCTTGAGTGACGCATTTTCGATTAAAAATAACTTGAAATTGATACTTTTCAAAGGGCATCGATACCAAATGTGTAGCATGTGAGTATCGATACAAGTTTCTAGTGGACATTCCTTTCCCAATTCAGATTACATACAGAGCCTTGCTCGTGATAAGAGCTGATGATCCATCGCATACTTTTTTCTTCTGGTTGTAAATCAGTGGAATAATTAGCGTGATTGAAAACTGTTGTTTAACAGGCGAAAAAATACAACAGAGTTTTGTTCTGTGTCACGCTGCTCCGTGTTTGTTTGTTATTCCAGTCCACATGTAGAGAACGTAAAGCGGGGTCGGGAATGACGTAAAATAGAGCCGTAAAGCAGTTCTACTGCTTTTTTGCGGCAATTGCGACAGAAGGAAATATTTACGATAGACATTTTCCTATCGCCGCACAATATATATAGTCATATCGAACAGCCCTATTTAAGTGGATTACACAGTTTGGTCATTTCTGACCATTGAATGACCAGAATGGAGTAAAATAAGGATGGAGTATAGAAAATAGACAGGCCAGCTGGCTACAGGCTCATGTTATATTTTGTTACAAACCAAAAAATGCATAAATTTCCTTTCCACAAAGTTATAAAACTAAAATATGTATGTGTGCTTGCATGTGTTGACAGGCCTGTCTCGTAGGGTAATAGTGAAAGATGCAGAGACGGGACGAACGCAGACGTACAGCGTGAGCAGCGATGTCTTGGCGCAGCAGTTTGCCCTTAGGGTGAGTGTCTGATACATTAAACTGATTTAAGCATGTTTGCGTTCACTGGTACATTTCATGGTATGGATCTGTCTTGTAATATAACTAAGGAAAATGTAAGAAAGGGAAAATAGTAAGGATGTAAAAATGAATCAATGATTTAAGGAAGGGAGCTCATCTCATTTACAGTTTTCACTCACTTAGTCTTCACATCTCATTCTCCTTCTCTTTTTCCCCAGGCCCCTGTGCTGTTTAACGGTTGCCGATCGGGGGAGATTTTCAGCATTGACCTGCGGCAACGAGGCCACAGGGACCACAGCTGTAAGGCCAGCCGCTTCCACCAGGAATCAGCGATCACCTCCATACGCATCCTGCAGGATGAGAACTACCTGCTGGCTGCTGACATGCTGGGCCAGGTCAGATGCTTGGATTTAAAGCAATATTTCTTTAACAATGGGTCAGGACTTAAAATGAGTCAGACCTATTCCTAGTTGAGGCCAATGTCCTCAATGTGGCTCCCAAGGGGACAGATTTGGCAGCCACTACTTAAATGTTAGTTACTTTTTCAAAGGGCCAAGTGAGGTTTTTGGGACCAGAGCCAACTCAGTGTTTATTTGAGGCTATATTCTAGGGGGGAAATATCAGTGAGATCATAATTAAGCCATAGGATAGTACTTTATTGATCCCAGAGGGGAAATTGCAGCTAGGGCATATAAGGACAGTACACTAATAATAAAAAACAATAAGTAGAAGAGTAATACAAATTGTGTGTATATATAGGTACATATTGGTATCTCTGTTGAGCTCTTATTATTTGCAACTTTAGCTGGCCAAAATAATATTGACCCTTTTACATTTTATCTCAAGCCAAATGAACATTATACTTTACAGCCATTGACCCAAAACACCCTAGTATGACCTATTAGCTTGCACTGACCCAACCTAAGTGGACTCTCAATGGAATCCAGGGTCCCTATAAACTTTCTCAGCACGGGACCCAAATAAGACATTTTGTTTCATCCTGGGACCTTTAAAAAAAATATTTCAACGCATATACCCCTGTGGATACTGTTATTACATTGACTTAATTCATCTTTCCTGAAATGGAAACATTTGTGTGTTCATTGCTCATTCTTTTGTGTGCAGATCAAGTTGTGGGATGTGCGAGCGACGAAGCCAGTGCAGCAGTACAAAGGGCACCATAATGAGCACGCCTACGTTCCCATCCACGTCAATGAGCCGGAGGGGCTGCTGTTGGCAGGTAGGAGTGGACAACACATGCTGTAGCTATACACGGACTACTGAGCACCATTTTGATGACTAGTTGTTTAACTGAGGTAATCAAGGCAAACCCAAATGTGGGTCTCCTGTACTCTTACATACTTCACACAAGCCTCAAGATCAAACCACCGTACAGTTACACACCACACATAAAGACACAGACACTCTGTCCAGGGATAGTTTAGAGATAGTTTCATCCCACTGGCCTAGGACTGAACCCACCAAAGGTCTCCTTCCCTCGCTGCTTTCCTACTCTCTGAATGAAATACACACACACCATGCGATATCTTCTCATCTTCCTCCTTCTCGTCCTCCAGTGGGCCAGGATTGCTACACAAGACTGTGGAGCCTAAAGGATGGCCACCTGCTGAGGAGCATCCCATCACCCCACCCGGCCGCAAAGGACCTGATCCCCAGCGTGGTCTTCTCCTCCCAGCTGGGTGGCTGCAGGGGGCTTCCTGGCCTGATCATGGCTGTTAAACACGACCTGTACTACTTCTCATACAACACTGACTACCAGGAAGGAGGAGAGCAGTAGGCTGGCTACTAGGGCAAGACGGCACCTAGCCTGGGTTGTGTTCAGTGCGAGGAACAGTACCGGTACTCATTGTTTGGTAATGTCATACGTAGCAGAGTTTAAGTGCTTCCTCTTGTGTGTCACAATCTGAAAAGATGGACATCATACTTTTCTGCCAAATGTATCCATGGTCTTGTATTCAGAGAATGAGCTGAAAACAAGGATCTAGATATAGATACTGCACAAAGGGCTAGGCTGGCTACAGGTGAGATGCGACTATTTCTTAACCCAAGAGCCAATATGCAGTACATTTCCAAGAGTTTGTACTGAAAATGTAATTAGGAGGAAAACAGTGTTGTCAGTGTTGACTCAGGAGAATTGACATTATTCTATATGCAGACTTGTTGGTGCCAACAGGAAATAGGAGTGATACATGAAAGAGTGAGCTACTACAGTTAGATCTTGTCTACTGTATTTTGTCCAAAAGAAGTGCAATTATTTAAGACATGATTGATTGACGTGACTATTGTAAATTTGGATGTTGCTGACTTGATCTAGATTTTAAAAATAAGCGTTATAAGTCAATGCAACTTTTTCTAAGTGTTGTTGATGGAAATTATGTTATAAAAATCCATTAAAAACCATTGACTTATTGCATGAGGTTTGTTTCTTGAAATATATACACAGATCATTGAGTTTCTGCAGTTTATTACATGAGCATACATAAAGGTATTGATCTGTTCAATCCGATATCTGTATTCTTTAAGCATTGAACAGTGATAAGATAGTTCACTGATCTAGGTCAAAGTCCAAACCACTATTGACATCCTGATTAAACCAACTCTCCCAGTCAGTTACTGGGCAAAATACCTGGTTGCCTTCACTGCACTCAGATCTCACAATGCCCAGAATAGGTGTTCAGTACAAAGGCCAACTGTACACCCTATGATGTATTAATCAAATAATTAAACAAGTAAATTATGTGTCACGATGTAACTATCAGTTATTTTGTGCAGTCTTGTTGCAATAAGGAATTGTTCCTTGCTAGCTACACAGCCTGTTGACGGAGTAAGGGTTAGCTCCTAATTATCTCCTGTTTTGAGGGGCCAGCCTCAAAGATGTTTGTAAGTACAGTATTTTCTGTACCATATTACTACTGTGAGCCAGCCACGCATTAAAATCGGTTCCTATTTCATTCCATTGCAGTCAGATTGTGTCTCGTTGATAGTTTTGACATTTTCAAAACAAAAGAGGCCATCTAAAAATGTATTTTCCCTATTAGTAACGTTTTTCCACACAGTATATATATATATTCTATATACAGTTAAACAGTCAATGTGGACAGCATTATTAAGGCTATTCTATCATCTGCCCTTTCAAATGCATATACAACCACAAAGGGTCATGGGAGTACGTAGGTAGTTATTACTATTAAGTAATATAACATGGAATGCATCTCGGTGCTACAGTACATCAATGGCTTCTGATTCTTCTCATCCTCTTGAAGCTAAGGACACCGACAGGAAAGCTAAAGTTTGCAGGGCTGAAGCAGAGGAAAACGACTGTAGATCCATAAAAAAATGAATTGTGGTCGATCACTTTTTCAGTCCATTCCTAAATATCTAGACTAGGCCCTCATGCATAAAGAATCTTAGAATAAAAGCGCTTACCTGAGATCAGAAAATGACGCTCAATCAGTACTAGTATTATTAGAAGCTTTACGCGAATAGCCCCACACTACAAAAGGTGCTAGAAGTACTAGTGCGTCACACTGGGATGGATTGTCAAAGGAGTTCTGGTTTGATGTGCATCAATATAAACAGATTTGATAGGATCAAAGCGGTACACCGAAATGAACCCGAGCTCGATTTTAATCAAACGCGCACGATACTCTCTATCATAACATCCTTCTGAGTTGTTATGTCTCTCCTTCCTTCTGGATGTATCAGTCTCACTTTGACTGGTATTCGTCACAGCCTAAAATGTAGGCGTATTCAAGTGAAATAGTATGAAGGGACTGAGGACATGTGAGGACGGCGTCAAAAACAAGAGTCCGACCCACCACAAGTCATCTAGTGGCAGTCAGGAAATGGCTATCAAAAACAGCACTGGACTGAAGCGCTTTAGCCGGGTCAAAATGATGTAGATTCCAA
>OMOT01078975.1:0-10815 GCA_900312575.1 Acanthochaenus luetkenii
GCGGGATGGAAAGGTGTCCACGTTGCCATTTCGGGCTGTGCCCGGCCGGGCTCCGTGGCAAACCCGGCCACCAGGCGCTCGCTGACGGGCCCCTCCTCTGGGCCTGGCTCCAGACGGGGGCCCCGGGCTTCCTCCGGGCAAGGTCCCTACACCTCTTCCTCGTTCTTGCATAGGGTCTGTTTGAACCATTCTTAGTCTGGACCCTCACCTGAGACCAATTTGCCTTGGGAGACCCTACCAGGAGCACAAGGCTCCAGACAACACAGCTCCCAGGTTCATAGGGACACACAAACCTCTCCACCACGATAAGGTGATGGTTCCCCGGAGAGGCCACAGGAGGTAAACAAAATACCGTAAAGTAGGATTCAAATCTCTATAAATGCACTGTTGAGTGCCACAGACACTCTTGTAGGGAATATAATGCCGATTTTTCATTCCCCTTAGGGAGACAAGAGATTCCTATTTGACCCACTATCCATCCACTGCCCCGGTCACCTTCAGACCTGGGTCAGATAGTATGTGCAAATAATTCTCGACATTTGTTTCCACCTGCTTGGAATACCCAGGTTTGCCAGATCAGGACAGCTCATGTAGCATCGGGTTAAATTGTCAATCACAATCCCCCTATACTAAATTCACTTTGAAAGATGTTCCTGTGATCTAGAGTTTGTAGCATTGATTGTCCTGTGTGCCAAACACCAACTATCTGGTGTGCTAAGCAAGTTCAAACAAACCTAGAATGATTGAAAAGCGATTTGCTCCAGGCCTGCTGCCACTAGATGTTCAACTGTATGAGGAAGTGTACCCTTGTTAATTTTTTCCCCCTCCCTCCAAGAGTCGGTACAAGCCAGTGGCTGGAAAAAGCTTTACAGGTCACATCGTGCTGGCTTGTGTTTTATAAGTTGCTGTATGTTTAAATAAATTAATGTCAGAAGCTATAAAACACTTGCGAAGCTTTTACAATTCTTTATAGTACATTGTCGCGACACATGTTAGACTCCCATTTTTGGAGGGTAGCCCAGTTCTAAGTGGTTTGTCATTAGCTTAGAGATGACAGCCATTTATGACAGTATCATACTGCATTTGCACATTTAGTTTTCAGCGAGTTTAAAAATGTTCACAACAATGTAACCTGTTTGCAGACATTTAACAGGAAGTAGCCTACTCGCGTGTCTAAAGGCCCAATGCTGTCGTCTCACTACTGCTTTGTTTACATAGTGATTTATTGGATTGAAGAGTTTTTCAGAGATTTATGTGAATGTGGAGCCTGAATGTTTTTTTCTTTTTACATTTGTAATATTTGTGAACTCCTCCAAGGTGCATGTATCAAAGCAAACACGAATGACACAATTCAGCTACTCAAGTTTCTAAGAAGTTTCTACTCCTTGAGGCTCTGATGAAGGCTATTATAGTGTTGGTTTTTAACATTATAACACTGTCTGTTGTTCTCCAAGAGTAGCTAAATTGTTAACTCTGGAGTTAAAGACTTCTGTTTTTCATTTGGACTCATAATGCGTATTTTTCATTTGTAAGTCAAACTGTTCAAGAAGTCACTGTGCGTTAGAATAAGTGTACTGATCTCAGACCAATTTGACCTTTATGACAATGTCAAGGTTTTGTGCACATCTGACTTGATTAGTGATACTATATCAAGGCTGCTATTCTTACAAATTGTGGAATGTACCGCCCCTATGGCTCAGAGGGCAAGGGTCATACCATGTATTTGTGACCTTACAGGTTACTCTCTGGCTCATGATCTGGGTCCCATATCACCCCTCTCTATCCTGTCTTTCCTTTCATACCCACTGAATGGTTTCTAATCAAGCAGAAATGCCAGAAACCTAAAGCACCTTTGTAAATCCTGCAGGCCTAGGTCTGTTTGGTTTCACTAGGCCAGTTCGGGCTCTTCCAGGTGACTTCCAGCATTATTTGGAGTTCAGCCCAGTTCTTCATATTTGGTTCTGGAAACTTGTCTTGTCACGCTGCTTTGAGAGAGCAGAACAAAGGAATGGCTCGCTTGGCCCCACTTTTTAGCAGTCAAAGTAGCAGCAGTCAAAATGGACCCAAATGCATTTCCAGCACCATATACTTGGTCAGTTTAGAGACAGGTCTCTTCAACTTTTTCAATCCGGGACTCAAACTGAGTACATTTATTCTCATCCTGGGGCGCAGGCTCTGTAAAACAGGTTATTACTCTTCTCGTGTGGGACCATCAACAATAGGCCACAACACATTTCGGGCCCTGACCCATAGTTTTAAGAAACCCTGGCTTAGAGGTGTCAAGTATGCTGAGCATTTGGTGTTGTGACCCACAAATATTCTGCTCCACCTCATCCATCATCACCCATCTGGTCCCACAGCCAAGATCCTACCCAGCCATGTAGAGAGAGCAAGAGAGAGGAAAATAGATCTGCACTATCACCGTCTCCTCACAGTGGGCTTAGAAAAAGAACATGACCAGTGAAACAAAGAAAATGTGGAGAAAAGTCACTGTCTCTTTGCTTTTTGTTTAGAAAGAGGACATGGGAAAACAAGCAAAGGGACAATATTTCATTTCCTCCTCCATGGCTGACTTACTGTATCTATTGCATTATAATCTAGAGAGCTATTAATCTATCTTCACTCTGTGCTTCTGCCTCCTCCAGGTCTCTTTCTTTCCCAGGCGCTCTCCAGGCACTTGGCTGCCATAGCTGTTATTTTACTTGTGAACTGGGGGTCACTGAGGTGAGTACAGTCTAGTTGACTGCAAAGGGAAATATAGTGCTGCACTGTGTTACTACTATCTGCCTAAAGATGGTTTTAAAGATGGTTACGGGTGTGATTTCTGTGAACTTGACTTTTAGTGTTCAACCGATAAAAGTCAGCTTTGCTTTTGCTCTGATCCTTAAAACACTCTCAGTTGTGCCAACATTAAATCCATCTCTGTTTTTGTTGTTTCCATCCACAGGTTTTGGCTTTCTTGTTAGGAGGTGTTATTGAGGTGAGTACATGTGTTTGCAGAACCATTTGAAAGCGTTTCAAATCTCTTTAGCAACTGGATAATTGAATCATCTCAAACGTCTAAACCTTACACAGAGAACGTAAGGTGATTGAAATAAAAGATTGGTTTAATTTCAAATGAAATAGACTCAAGCAATTTCTAAATCCACTGACATAGTTGAAATACAAGATACATTGTAAAAGCCATGTCTGATTCATAATTGCCAACTGATGGGCATCAGAAGCTAGTTGGTGAAAATACATGAAGTTTATTTCCAAAACATTCCATTTACCATTTGGAAGTCAAATCATTATGTTCTCCCTTTATCACAAGCATGTCTCAAAGTACTTGAGCCAAACTAACCGAACAACAATCAATTTAATTACTGAATCATGTAAGACAAACAGGGAAACAGAACAAAGCACAACATGCTCATTGGTATCGATAATATTTAACATCATATAATCCTCTTTAAGTAGAGGATCCAGTCTGTAAATGTGTTATTGTTACAACTAAGGACTTACGTTGCCTACTATTCTTTAAAAAGTACCACAATGTGTTTTAATGTTGTGCTTTTAGCCATTTTTTAAGAGCAGATTATATATATTTTTCAAATGGTGAATATCTCTTATGTATTTACTGGTATTCCCAGCTGCGCCGTCCATCATGTCGGTGTTGAGGAAGGAGATGGAGAAGTACAGGGACATAGACGAGGACGATCTGCTGAAGAAACTGACAGAGGAAGAGCTTCAACGGTTAGAGGATGAATTAGAGGAGCTGGATCCCGATGTGAGTTTATGATATACTATTCAGTAGGAGGGTTGTGTCTCTCTGCCTGGTCATTGTATTGGTGTCAGTGAAGAGTTTTGGTGACATATGGTCTACACGGTAACCCCTGTCATAATATACTGTATGTAGTTACAGTAAAACAAATTAGAGGCACTAATACCTGAATTGAGTATATCTTTAGTCAGCATCTGTAAACTACTTTAAAGGGCAGATAGGGCTATAGGTTTAAGTTGATCAAACCTTTTCAAAACCCATTCCATGAAATAATTTTGTAACATTACCCCAAAAAAAGATTTTATGATGTGACATGTTTTATGACGTGTTTTTGGCTGATGGCATTATAATTCTGGTGCTACTGTTAGTAATGTTAGCTAGTAGCCCAGGTTCATGTGTTTTCATTAGAATTAGCATTGGCTGGTAATTTCCAGTTTTTAGCCAGTAAAACAGTTTTTAAGAAGATTTAAATGTCCTTGAATGTACTCAGGAGGAAACGGCTTAATGTAAATAATGGTTTCCACAGTATTAGAAGTGGGGGGTGATGGACTGTGGACTAGTGTGATTATCTACAGGCAAAACCAGCCTAGTCTACTAACAGACCTACAATTCATGGGCAGTTAGTCTTACAAAGCCTGCAGCTCACGGTTAGGCTGAATATAGTCCATAGCCTCTGATTGATCATAACAGACAGTAATGTTTCCATCAAATTAATGGTAATATGTGTAATTTATGATCCTATGACCCAAAGTCCACTGCTTTAGGTCTACATAATATATTTTTCAGTGTGTCGCCTCTTCTTCTTCTTCTTTCGTATGAGGTAGGAGTTCAAGTTGCTGTTTTTAGTTAACTTCAACTAAGTTTAGCAGGGTCACCACGAGCAGGTAAACAATATGCTGCCTATGATCCATGATAACATTAGGCTGGACAATCAGTTCAGGTCACTCTCAAACTGGCTGCAATCACTCCCATCCAGCCGACCTAAACTATTACAGGCCCATCTCCAACCTTCCCTTCATTTCCAAAACTCTTGAGAGTGTGGTTGCCACACAGCTTCAGTCCCACCTTGACTTAAACAACCTCCACAAATCATTTCGATCCGGTTTCCGCCCAAAACACAGTACCGAAACAGCCCTGGTTAAAATCACCAATGACCTCCTCTGTGCAGCTGACTCTGGACTTCTCACCATCCTCATCCTCCTTGACCTCAGCACTGCAATCGACAACATCTCCTACACACTACTCCTGGACTGCCTGGCTGCCATTGGGATCACTGGTGTTGCACTCTCCTGGTTCACATCATACCTTACTGACAGACAACAGATTGTACAACTAAGGAATCAGAAGTCAGCGTGTTCAGCTGTTTCACTGGGTGTCCCCCAGGGGTCCACTCCTATTCATCATCTATCTCCTCCCCCTGGGCACAATCCTCAGTCAACATGGGGTCCATTTTCACTGCTATGCCGATGATATACAGCTCTACATCTCCTCCAAACCCACCATTGCCCTTCCACCCACCTCCCTCACCACCTGCCTTGAGGACATCAGAATCTGGATGGTTGCAAAACAGAGGCCCTGCTCATTGGCTCCAAATCCACCCTCACCAAAGCACAAAACATTCCAAACATCATCATTGACGGCTTCCCTGTACCCTTCTCTTCCCAAGTCAAAAGCATTGGTGTCATTCTGGACAGCTCCCTCTCATTTGCACCACACAATAAAAACATCACCTGGACTGCTTTCTTTAATCTTCGTAACATCTCCAGACTCCACCCATCTCTGTCCCAATCCAGCACTGAAATCCTGGTCCACTCATTTTTCACATCCCGTATTGATCACTGTAATGCTCTCCTAACTGGCCTTCCAACCAAACTCCTCAACAGACTCCAAATAATTCAGAACTCTGCTGCTCGGATCATCACCCACACCAACTCATCCAACCACATCACCCCCGTTCTCATTCAACTACACTGGCTCCCTGTGCACTACCGGATCGACTACAAAAACCTTCTACTCACCTTCAAAGCCCTCCATAATCTAGCTCCCATCTACATCACTGACCTCCACCAAGAGTACACCCCCTCCCGCACCCTCCACTCATCCTCTGTTGGACTTCTAACCACCACTTGGTTATGGTGCATACCATGTTTTCAAAATGACATTGGTTTGAATCTGGCTAATCTGCCAAATGTCTACTTTATCTTCCCACCTTTCCCAACACTATCCGCTTAATACTTATCTAATAATGCAGAAACAGCTTTAAAATGATCGGTATATAAAGTTAGGTTTTAATTTAGGCCATAGATTTATATGTAAAGGTCTCTCCAGAGGGCATACGTTTTACCTGGGGTTATCAGAGAAGTGCTTTTTTCCCTCATGGCAGCAGTAATGTTGACTCTAATATCACCAGAAATTGGAGTGGTCAACAGCAATGGAACGACACGCACACATGCATCTCTTGATTCAAATTGATTGCATATTATCAAAGTAAAATTGAAATAGATATGCCATAATGTAGGTAGCCTAAAATTTGAATAAATACATTGCGGCATTTAGCAGACGCTTTTATCCAAAGCGACTTACAGTACATATCATCATACTGTTGGCGGTGGCAGCCATGCAAAGCACCAACCTGCTCAACGGGAGCAATTTGGGGTTAGGTGTCTTTCTCAAGGACACTGCAACAGATTGTATTTTTTATATGTTTCCAGGGAGGAGCTGGACTTGAACCTTCAACCTTGCGGTTGCTGGGCAGGAACTCTACCTCCTGAGCTACTGCCACCCAAAATTATATTACCTTGCATTGTGTATCCGCCAAACAAATAAAAATGATCCTTCCTTTTTTAATACTAATACTATGTGGCTCAAATGACTGAGTTCCCATTCCAGATTGAAATAAAACCACTGAGAACAACAAAACAAAACAGAAAACACTGGCTGACATTTTATATAAGGTCTGATGTGGTCGTTCCAGACAGGATGGAAGTATTCAAGAAAATATGGCCAAGAATCGCCTTACAGAACAGTGATGCTGCATATCGCCATTTTAACTCTCTTTCGCCTGCTTGCGAGACATAATTAGCCTAATTCAGAAATTCATACATAACATGATTGTCAGTATTATCCAAGTGAAGAAACTTTCAATTTGTTAAATGATGCAGTTTGCAACTGGGGGAGACTTGGGCATGTTGAAATGTTATAGTGCAACACTCACATTTTCAATAGATGTGATTGATTTTATAATGGTGCTAGCTTTGCTACTATCAAGCTGCTCTGTTCCCCATCATTTATGTATTGAGTGTTGTCTTTGGTAGCCCAGGTGGTGTATAATGTAGTTAGTAAATGTGCTGTAGGTACAGAACATCAGTTATACTAGTGTTTAGTTTGTATTGCCCTTTTATTATGTTTATTTCTGCATTTGAAGTATCCAGAGCCAGTTTAGTAACCCCAGTGATGTATCATGGGTAGAGGTGCTGACAACAGCTGTAATAGCTTTCTGATGAATGTCTTAACTGCTCATACAGAGACTGGATGCCTCCCAATGCCAAGAGAATGACTGGAAGGGTATAACGCGCAGGACTGCATGTGTTTGTGCTCCCAGTGCTAAGAGACTGAGTGGAAAAGTGTAGCTTGTGGGACTGTGTGTGTGTGTGTGTGTGTGTGCGCACACCCGATGCCAGGACTTGACCTATCAGGATTGTATGACGTACACAGAACTAGAGAAAGTGAGAGGGAGTGTGAGTGCATGCTTACATTGTTTTTGCCTCTGTGTGTAACTTACTACACAACAGTGAAGTGCCCATTTTTGCTGAAACGCAGTGTAACCTTCCCAGCACGGCTGCCCACATTAGTTCCTGTAAGCCATTAAAAAGGCTGATCATGTCAGGCAGAACAACATGTCCGCCAGCCTCGCTCTGCTTCTAAATAGATACTTTCTTATCTTCATTTATCCAGAGAAGGATCACTGAGAACATTTTCTCTTTTTCAGCACATCCTGTTTAACATTCATACACTTACACATTAGACCTAGACTGGTTCATCGGTTTGTTGACATTGGCCCTTAATTAAAAATCAGGTCTGGTCCACTCAGTGTCGTCCACCTCCAACATGATGCATGTTATGACCCCACTTAGTCTAGGGGAGTAGGAACGCAACATGAAGACATTTATGGTTTGTTGGTAAGTTATTTTATTGGGGTGTTAAACCTAAACATCGAACAGGGGTGACAAACACATGAAAAAGTATAACAGTACACAACACATAACTAGTTTACATAAACAAAAGGTGAATGCTTCAGTGGGAAAAGGACCACGAGCAGGTGCCAAACCAAAGAAACCAGTCAAACAAAAGATCTAGGCTTCCAACTGTTCTTACAAACGACATACCTTGCTAACAAAAAAAAGGGACTAAAATAAACCTGACGCTGGCTCACTACTCCATCGTATCTAGCCAAACAAAACACCAACAAGGCACCTACCCCTTAGCTTAATGTCCTAGACAATGGTTTACCTACGTACCATGAACCTAACCTGGTCCAATCCTCAAGGAAGTATGACGTAGGCAGGAAATTATTAAACAAAACACAAAACGGAATACAACAAGTGCCGTATACTACTTGACATTTTTAGCAACAACATATGTTAACAATCCACATTAACAACACATATCAAGGGGCACAGTGGTCATTATCATTATCATCCCATGATGGACTAAATGCAGTTTCAGAGGCTTTTCCTCCATGAACACTGAGTACTGGTAATTTATTTACATTTTTGGCAGGAAAATTGTGATATTTAAAGATGTTAGATATCGGCACAAAATATCTGCTTTATGCAGCTTTAATCCAAAACATATCTGTATTTAAAAACCCATATTGGTCTAATGCTGTCACACATATTCACACTTGGAGCTGCCCAGTACAACCACAGTCTTCTACTGCTGGCCAGTGTGCAGCTCTACTGGAGTGGTTGGAGGTTAATGCCTTGCTCAGGGATGCCTTGGTGGTAATAATAATAATAACAATAATACATTACATTTATATAGCGCTTTTCACAATGGTCAAAGATGCTTGACAAGCAGAACAGAAACTAAAACAAAACAAAACAACTATTGGTCAAAAGCAAGAGTGAAAAGGTGGGTTTTGAGGGCTATTTTGAAGGATGGTAGGGTGTTGGCACTGCGTATATAGCTCAGGAGGGCATTCCAGAGGGAGGGGGCAGCTGCAGCAAAGGCCCTGTCGCCACAGGTCCGGAGCTTAGTCCTGATGGAATGTAATTTGGTTGGCATCAGCAGACCTGAGGCGACGCAAAGGAGTGTGGTGGAGGAGGAGGTCAGAGATGTAGGTAGGGGCCAGGTTGTTGAGGGCTTTGAAGGTGATGAGAAGTATTTTTAAGTGTATCCTGTATTTGATTGGGAGCCAGTGGAGGTCATGGAGGACAGGAGTGATGTGGTCAGAATGGCGGGTAGCAGAGTTTTTGACATATTGGAGCTTATTGAGGATATTGTTTGATGAGCCATGAAGGATGCTGTTGCAATAATCAAGCCTGGATGAAATGTATGCATGCACCAGTGTTTCAGCAGCAGAGAATGATAGGGAGGGTCAGAGACGGGCAATGTTCTAAGGTGGTAGAAGGCGTTTTTGGTGATCTGGTTTACATGGGGGAGGAATAAGAGGGTGGGGTCGAGGATGATACCAAGGTTGCGGACATGATTGGTGGGGGTGACAAAGGAACCATCAATGTTAAGAGAGAAATCCTGGGTGAAGAGGGTGAGGGAGTTTGGGCAGATGATGATAACTTCAGATTTGTCACAGATGAGTTTCAGAAAGTTATTTTGCATCCATGTTTTGACATCAGTAAGGCAGGTGGTGAGGGTGGAATGGGTGGCTGTGGAGATGGTCTTGGTGGAGAGGTATAGCTGAGTGTCGTATGCGTAGCAGTGTTAACGGAGACCATGTTAGCGGAGGATCTGACCGAGTGGAAGGATGTAGAAGATGAAGAGCAGGGGACCAAGTACTGAGCCCTGGGGGATACCATCAGTGACTGGGGTAGTGGGGGATTTTCAGTTGTTCACGGAGAGGAATTGGTGTCTGTCAGAGAGATATGATTAAAACCTTGGTGGTAGTTGTTGAGAGAGCACACTTCATTGTTCTCTTTCTCCAACTAGATTTTGACAGCTGGTTCAGGGATTTGAACCGGCAGCCCTCCAGTCACACACTACCATCTCTAACTTTTAGGCTACCAATTCCACTCTTGGAGTCCGGGAAGCCACTTTAATGTAAGTTTTGTCCTGATTCGAGCAACAGCTTTTTTATCTAAATTGAGTATACCGGTTCTTGTTAGTTAGTTATTTAGCTAGTTGACAGTGTCTGGTTGTGTCACGAGCCTTATGACTGAACTAACAACTGCTTCTTCACAATTACATTAAAAATGACTTTCACCAAATGTAAAATTTGTAATATTTTCTCATATTTTTATATCAAAATCATATTACTTCTACAGCTGAAATAGGTTTATGTGTAGTGGTTTTGGGCTACATACAAATTCCAATCAATAATACCATTACAGGTTTTTGAACAATCCCTCCCTCCGCCCCTCCCATCATATAAAACTGGCAACATTATAAAGTGGTGACAACCCTCTTTCCTTTTCAGTGACGTGCGGTGAGGTTCATGGTTGGTGAGGCACTGACTCCTTTAGAGTCAGATTTACAAATATATAAACCCAAAAGGGTAGCTTATTCAATTGGCTACTGGTTATTTCATATCTCATCAGCATTCTTCACACACACACACACACACGTAAGGTACGTATTAAAGGTACGTAAAGATAAGAAAAAACTTTACAATTACAGCAGCGAGAGAAAACGGATAGAGGGCATTTGCTCTGCACCCCCCGTGTGCTGGCCGTCGCAATTCTACAATTCATACAACACAAATCACGTGGCTAATGACATTTGAAACTCATGAAACTATTACGAGCCCCATCTAACAACCTCTAATGAGCCACCAGATCTCTATCCTTGCATGAAACTACATTAGAAAAATACATTTT